>JAUYWG010000046.1:15869479-15894430 GCA_034779775.1 Enteromius afrohamiltoni | reverse complement strand
ATGCGGCCGGCAAACTAGGTCCTATCATGCAGCGGAGCGCCGGCAGGGGATGCCAAAAGTGTGTCGAGACGCAGCGTCTCGTTTCTTCAACGAACAGGGTTATATACAGAACCTGAGACGTTCCTTTTCAGGAACTCGAACTGTGTCAACGAGACACTATGGGAACGAGACGTCCATGCCTCCAGACTTTTAAATCCCTGCCCAGTGTGTGTTTGTGCACAGCTAAGGTGAGAGAACAGTAGAGCTCGTAGTGGCTCGGAGATCCACTCCATAAATTTATGGAACCACCCAGCTAAAATGCCAATATCAGCAAAATATATTTACCACCCAGCAGCATCACAAATATCAGCCATGGAGACCCCTGCTAGCAGGGCCTTCAAGGCCACCATACTGCGTTTCGAGAGCACTCTGACTCCTAGCCTCGGCGGGAGACCAGAGGACTCATGATGACATATTGATGGCATCCACTATCCAATGGCTTAAAGTCTGCTTGGTCGCTGGAAGAGGGCTTCTAACACAACAGCCAGGTCCCAGGTTGGTACCCAGGATTGTACTGGTGGCCTTAACCTCAGCGCACCATGGAGGAAGCGTATGACCAGGGGTTCTTACCAACTGTGTTTCCACAGAGAGAGGAGTGGTAGGCAGATATAGCCACCACATAAACCTTCAGGGTGGAGTGAGTGACCCCGATGGCCTGCAAAAATTCCAGAACTGTACCGACAGGGCAGTTGACTGGATCTTGCTGGTGTTTTCTACATTATGAAGTGAATAATTTCCATTTAAGTCCATACAGCTTTCTCGTAAATGAAGCTCTGGATTGGAGAAGGGTCTCAACAACCTCAGTTGATAGACCTGTGGCTAAGAGTTGTGCCTCCTCAGAGGCCACACTTTTCCAGTTTCCACAGCTGAGGGTGGACCATTGTGCCCCCCGCTTGTGAGAGAAGATCTCTCCTGATTGGAATCACCCATGATGGTCCGTCTAGGAGGTCTGTCAGGTTCAAGAACCATACTCGGCCCGGCCAGAATGGCGCTACTAGCAGTAGACTGACCTCATCCTGGTGCACTCTCAACAGAACTCCTGGGAGCAGAGCGATCGGGGAAAAAGTGTACAGACAAAGCCTCGGCCACGTCTGTACCATGGCATCCAGTCCCAGCAGCGCTGAATGAACTAGAGAGTACCAGAGGGGACACTGAGCATTCTCTTTGCGGTAATAGTCAGTCATGTGGCAGTTGCTCTTTTGTTTTGCTGACATTTTGCCTTTGCCTGATTGTTTATTTAACGGTGGGAAGGGAGGAGAAATTAATTGGAGTGGGGCCTAATCTATCTGCTTGAAATGTCACCTCTGCACTGCCCATGCCGACTCTGACACTGTGGCATGGAAAGGAGACACAAAGAAAAGTGTGGGAGCACAAAGTTGAAAGAGTATATATATATAAAATTAGCTCCCTGACCAGTGAGGCGACTGGGATCTCTCAGCACTGAGCCCTCTTTCAGTCTTGCAACTGTGATGAGGTTCGAAACTACTCAAGCAGGTGTCGTACGAGCCCGCATCGTGGTTGAGTCCCACCCCAGCCCAGTGGTTCTCTGTGGTTCTCTGAACTGGAGAAAGAACACTTTTCTTGGCGTTCAGTTTCATTTTTGTGAAGAAGTGTTTGAGTGCTTGAAATACTGCCAGCATTTCTAGGCAGTTGATATGCCAGTGATATGCCATTTCCTCCACATATCTAATGCACGTACAGCTCAGCATGACACATTGATCATGCGAAGGGAATTTCCCCTCAGGCATATGCCCTTGTTCCTGAGCCACCACTGTAAGGGTCTCATGTACAGCAGGTCAATGATGTTGGATGCAGCTGCCATAAGGCCCAGCAATTTTTTAACTGCTTGACAGTGAGTGACCGGCCTTCTTTTACTCTAGCAACAGCGGTGAGGATGAAAACTACTCGAGCAGGTGTCATACGAGCCCGCATCATGGTCGAGTCCTACACCGTGCCTAGATAAGTGGTTCTCTGAGCTGGAGAAAGAAGACTTTTCTTGGTGTTCAGTCTCAACCCCAATCATTTCAAGTGAGCGAGCTTTGTCCAAAGCAAGCAGACATCTAGATCGTTCTAGTATTAGACGGTCATCGATATAGTTCAGCACTTTGTAAACATACGGGGTGAGAGCGCAAGGCCGAAGGGTAGTACCCGATATTGGTATGCTTTGCCCCGAAAGCAAACCCTAGGGACTTCCTGAGTGAAGGATGGATCGAAACATGGAAGTATGCATCTTTTTAGATCTATCATGACAAACCAGTCCTCGAACCTGATTCATGCTATGACCTGCTTCACAGTGAGCAATCTGAACTTCAGTTTCAAAACTGAGCGGTTTAATAACCTGAGATCTAAGATGGGCCTCAGCCCTCCATCCTTCTTTGGAACTATGAAGTAACGGCTGTAGACCCCGCACTCTTTCTAAGTGTGAGGAGGGACCACCTTGATGGCCTCCTTCCTCAGGATAGTTTGACTTCTTGTTCCATCAGCAGAGCCTGCTCTGTACGAATTATCATATGAGTGACGCCCGCGAATTGTGGCGGATCTTGTTCCAATTGGATTCTGTATCCATTCTCTACAGTACGCAGGACCCATTGAGACACATTTGGCAGTAGTTTCCATGCTGCTAAATAGTCTACTAAGGGAACCAACCAATTTCGAGGCTGGTCTCTGATGATATTTGAGGGACGATGTTTTGACATAGCCCACCCTCGGGTGAAGTTGTGCGTAGACCCTCGTGAGAGCTCGGTTGCGAATGTCTCAGCGCCACTACGTTTCCAGGCAGACGATACTGGGACTGATGTTCGCGGGAGATGCTCATGCCTCGTAACACTGGTGAGGTTAGTGAAACGATCTCCCGAGGGCACTGAGGAGAGATGGGTTTTGTGTAATGCGGAGTGTGCCACTCTTCCCCAGAGGGTCCTGCCCTCTGAAATCCTGAGACACTGGCACCAGGACCTTATCTTTCTGCCCTGCGGGGCCTTCTTTTCTTGCATAACAATCGTCAGGTCTTTTCTAGATTTAGAAGGCTCCGCTACGGAGCGCCGCCAACTCCCTTGCTGCTGTCTCTAGGTAGGAACTCTCATCGCGACACTCTGCTTTTGGCAAAGTCTGTAGAAACGTTGATTTCTTATTTACTTCAGCGGAGTTACTTTTCATCTCTGCTGCCGCTCTATTTTTAACTCGAGTCACTGCCTTCAAGAGCTCCTCACACTGGGGTGATAACGAGACCGCAGTCTCCTCTGTGTTCTCACTTCTTCATTCTTGGATGAGGAGGGGAGGAACACTGCGTCACGAGTGGAAGTAGCAGAACGCGCCTCCTTCCTCGTATGGCTAGCGCTAAACCCAGAGCTAGAGGATTGAGATAGGGACCTGCCCGTCTCAGTTTCCCCTGCTCGTAATCAGCGATCTGCAGGCACTAACGCCACTCAGCCAAGGACCAGTGCCACGAATATTGCTTATTGAGGTTCTCTTTTTATCATTAAAGAGAGCCCTCCGGGAACAAAGCACACGTTAATGATATAAATTTTTTTATTCTCTCACAATGTCTGCAGCTCTCCTATTTTGTTGGAGATCTACATTAACATGCTTCGCTCCCCTGCAGACTACACATCATGTGTGTGTCAACCGGCAATATATATATATATATATATATATATTTTGTTCCTGAAAAGGAACAAGAGAAATATTAAGAATAGTAATAAAAAATTATTGAGCATAAAAATAAGACATTGGTTTTGTTTAAGAAGAAAAACAACAACAAAAACTAACAATCCTCAAACTAAAGGTTAGTGTAATTATATGCTGCATATTTATACTTAAACTGCATGCCAACAATCTTTTTTTTTCTACTCATAAGGAACTTAACAACTCTTAAGAGTCTCAGGAGCTACGAAAAAACATTGTTCAGCAATTCTTTGCCCCTTCAGAGGACATTCACAGCAAAGTGTCAAAACTAGTGTGAAAAAGTATACGCGTGTATTCACAGAAACAGGAGAAAGAGGAAACACTGATCAAAGTGTGATAATCCACCAGTCCCATTCCCTCTGAATAAAGCTTATCCCAGGAGACACCTTCAAAGTCCCCCACGTCTCAAGAGACTAGCTGGTGAAAAGAACAGGAAGTTAGACAAGAGGAGAGTGAAAGTGGTGGGTGTTCTGTTAGTTTCAGGAATAATTAGTCTGAAAGGGTGGGAACAAAAAGTCTGTTCCAATAATAGCGCTGCAGCACTTTAGTGAAGTGTTCTGCTACAAAAAGATCCTTCATTTGTGCTTGGAGAACAGAAATGAGAGGGAGGAAATGACTAATGGCTCCTACACAAGGGTCAGGTGGTTAGTGGATATAGATAATACCATTTTATCCTTCAGCAAAACTTATTTCGTTCTCCCAGTCTGTGCTGAATCTTAGGTAAGACTGAAGGCGTGCGGTGATGGATAGAACTTTCCTAATATTTTGAAGGATCACGTCTGGAATCACTATGCCAACATTTCATCCAATACGCACAGCCTCGCCACCTTTCATACAGGAAGTCAGAAAGCCATATCGACCGCCTTCTCCTTTTCCTCTCACAGACTAATGACTGATGACCCTCACCCAAGGACCGCCCAACAACTAGAGCGGTGAGCAACGCTTAATCTCTGAAAAGGGCAGACTCTTGAGTCCGATGTGTCAAAACCATTTTACTATATGATAAAAGCTGACCAGACTCTGTTTTTAGATGAAAAGCATTTGGACTTGTTTAAGACGCTTTCTAACAGAGAGTACATGTTTCCTCCAACTGTTTTCCGTTGGTTTTTAAGCTGCAGACCTGTAGCTACACCTGGAACCTATAGATTTCTGGAATATTTATCAAAACTCTACCTACAATTGCTAAATCAATAACTTGGCAGTTCCCACAAATGACTCCAAACTCATTTCCAATGCTGTAAAATCCAGAATAGACTGATACTTGGTTTGATACTGTCTGATTCAATGATTGGTCAGTACCAATTCCACAGTGGTCATTAGACCATCTTGGACCAGCAATATACCAGTTAGCAGTTTGTCATACACGTTTAATGTGGTTAATCTTGTTTTTAGTACCTGGTTGCTGGTCAACCAGCTAATGAGCCGCATAAACCAGACAGAATCTAGGAGTTTTTTATGCTAAACAAACAAACAAACAAACAAAGAACAAACAAAAACCCTTTAAAATAGAAGAGACGTTAAAAATTATGAACTTAAAAATGCATCACATCAACATATCTAGTACTGGGCAACAATTAAAGCCAATTAATTATATCCAAAATAAAATGTTTTATTTATATAATACGCGTGTGTACTATATTTTTTATACACGTACACGTACGGTTTATATTTTTAAATATATTACATGTATGGACATTCATTTATATACAGTGAGGTCAATAAGTATTTGATCACCCTGTGATTTTGCAAGTTCTCTTACTTAGAAATCATGGAAGGGTCTAAAATTTTAGCATAGGTACATTTCCACTGAGAGACAGAATCTAAAAAAAATATATAGAAATCCGGAAATCACATTCTTTGATTTTTTAACAATTTATTTTGGAATTACTGTGTCAAATAAGTATTTGATAACTTGAGTCAAAAACTTTTCATATTTGGTACAGAAGCCTTTGTTAACAATTACAGAGATCAAACAGTTCCTGTAGTTCTTCACCAGGTTTGCACACACTGCAGGAGGGATTTTGGCCCACTCCTCCATACAGATCTTCTCTAGATCTGTCAAGTTTTGGTGTTGTCGCTGAGAAAGACAGAGTTTCAGCTCCCTCCAAAGATTTTCAAATGGATTTAGGTCTGGAGACTGGCTAGGCCACTCAAGAACATTGATATGCTTCTTATGGAGCCACTCCATGGTTTTCCAGGCTGTGTGCTTTGGGTCATTGTCATGTTGGAAGACCCAGCCAAAACCACAGCCATCTTTAATGCTCTGAATGAGGGAAGGAGGTTTTTGCCCAATAGGTCACAATACATGGCCCTGTTCATTCTCTTCTTAATACAGTGCAGTCGTCATGTCCCCTGGCAGAAAAACATCCCCAGAGCATGATACTTCCAGCCCCATGCTTTACTGTAGGTATGGTATTATTGGGATGATACTCATCATTCTTCTTCCACCAAACACCACGAATGGAGTTAAGACCTAAAAATTCTACTTTGGTCTCATCTGACCACAGGACTTTCTCCCATAACTCCTCTGGATCATCCAGATGATCCCTGCCAAACTTCAGACGGGCCTGGACAGGGGAAACTTCCGTGCGATGCAAGATTTTAAACCATGACGTCTTAGTGTATTACTGATAGTAGCCTTGGAAACGATGGTCCCAGCTGTCTTCACGGCATTGACCAGCTTCTCCCGTGTAGTTCTGGGCTGACTCTTCACCATTCTTATCATCACTGATTACCCACAAGGAGAGATCGTCCGTAGGGCCCCAGTCCAAGGGACACTGACAGTCATCATTAGCCTCTTCCATTTTCTGACAATTGCTCCAACAGTTGTTCTTTTTTCACTAAGCTGCTTGGGTTTTGTGTCTTGTGTCTTTTGACAGCTCTTCGGATTTGCCAAGGTTGCTACTTAGACTTTGGCTGATTGTGGGGGGCACAGGTGTCTTTATGACAGCTACCGACCTTAAACAAGTGCTACTAATTTAGAGTCATGAACAGAGTGTAGCTGGACTATTAAAAAGCAAAATTGCAGGTCTTTGAGGGTCCAAAACTTGCAAAAGCACAGGAGGATCAAATAATTATTGACCTCACTGTATATACAGTACACTACCGTTCAAAAATTTGGGGTCCATAAGAAAAATTAAGATTTATTTAAGATTTAAATTAAGAAAATATATATTGTGAAATATTATTTCAATTTAAAATAACTGTTTTCTGTGTGAATATATTTTAAAATGTAATTTATTACTGTGATACAAAGCATCATTACTCAAACAGTTGTGCAGCCAAATATAATTTTTTGGAACCTGTGATTTTTTTTTCCCTCAGGATTCTTGGATGAATAACAAGTAAAAAAAAACAACATAATTTTTTACCAAATATAAAACATTTTCTAAAATGTAAATCTATGCTTCGAGAACAGTTATTAATCCTGTAGTTATTAAAATTAGTTATTTCACAATATTACAGTTTCTTCAGATTTCTAACAGTAGTGTGTGTGTGTATATATATACACACACACGCACTACTGTTAAAAAATTTGGGGTCAGTAAGATATTTAACGTTTTTTTAAAGATGTTTCTTCTGCTCGTCAAGGCTGCATTAATTAGATTAAAAATGAAAATTACAACCAAAAAAAAGGCTCTTACACATCAGCCCCTAACTGTTTATGTTTAAAGAAACAATTAACTTATTCATAAAAAGGAGCCATGAGTCTCAAATAAATATTACATTTTCTATATTTGTTATCTTAAACCATCAACCAAAACAATAAACAAGCAACTCAAGCACTCATGAGATCTTCAAATTCTTACATTTCTACCAAAAGACACTATTTTGTTACTGGTCTTGTTATAATATTCATTTTAGTTTGGAATCTAGCAGATCAAACTAAACCCTTTTGATCTGGGAATGTTTCAGACACCTTTCCGAGCATCCAAGAGTTACGAGGAGCTACAATACTGCTCTGCAATAAGAACAATGTCACCTGGTTGAAAATTACGTTTTTCCTTAGTCCATTTGTGCCTTTCCTGAAGTTGAGGTAAGTACTCTTTTATCCACTTCTTCCAAAAGAGGTCAGAGAGATATTGTACCTGCCTCCATCTCCTTTTTGCATATTGGTCCTTTTCATCAAACAGTCCAGGAGGAAGAATTGGTGTTTTTCTCAAGGTTAGTAGATGGTTTGGGGTGAGAGGTTCTAAATCATTTGGATCATCAGATACATTGGTTAGAGGACAATCATTTAGGATAGCCTCAACTTCACACGGAAAGGTGTGAAATCCTTCATCATCCAATGCTATTATTATCAGATCTTAAATGAGACACTTGTCCTCTTCTACATATGAACCTGCGCATTGCATTAATACAAGAGTCAGTGTCTAGAGAATAGGCAACCTCCAAATGGACAGTTCTACTGGCCATAGAGGTAAAAATCACACCATAATCACACCACTTCTTACTTCAATCGGAAGTAATCCACTCCTACATTTGTAAATGGAGGTAGATCTACTGTTAATATTTCTTTAGGTAAATCAGCCATCATTTGCTTACCTAATTTTGCTTTCTGTCACCTGCAAAAAAAGATGCAATTTGAAAGGATTTTTTCTGGCAGCTGCATTGGCATTAATGATCCAGTACTTTTTTGTTCTGTAGAAAGAATGATTCCTTCCACCATGACCAATTTGTTCATGGATGTTCTTAAGAATAAGTTTGGAAATATGCTGGTCTTTAGAGAGAATTACAGGATGCTTTACTTCATCTGGCATTGCAACTTTACATAGGTGGCCACCAACTCTCAACAGTCCGTCTTCCAAAACCGGGTTCAGCTTGTAAATGGTACTATCCTTTCTGATTTTAGATTTCCCAGATTCTAGCGAAGCAATTTCCTTGCTGAACCTCTCTTGTTGGCAGAATTGAATGATGGCTTTTTCTGCCTTTAACAGATCATCTGAAGTCAAGCATTGACCTGAAGCCTTAACTTTCTGCCTTTTGCATTCCACAATTGCCTGCTTTCTTTTATCGCTTAGTTCCAGCAAAGTGTTCTTTAATCTCAGCAGCCAAGCTACAGATACTTTGAGCCGATTCCATTCAGAAAAGTATGTGATCAATCTATGTGTGGCATTACTGGAATCTTTTACAGTTACAAGATTCGTTGTGAGCTCCTTTTTAATTTCTTGATCATTATCAGGAATTTCCATCTCCAAGCTATAATTTGACCATTCTTCTTCCGGTTTCCATTTCCATTCCATTCTCTGGTCCATTTAACCACCTCTTGTTGGTTATGAGCTTCTGAACTGTCATTCATCTAGACACATCATCCGCTGGATTTTGAGGAGTGTGGATGTACTTCCACTGGTTAACATCTGAAGCTTCTCTGATAACAGCTACTCTGTTTGCAACAAAAGTACGAAACTAGAACAGCTAGAACAGCAGCAGTTATCTCTAGTCTGGGAATGGTGACTGGTTTAAAAAGGTGTCACTCTGGACTTGCCAAGAAGAAAGAAAACATGAAAGGTGTTATAACTATTCTGTAGCCTAAGGTAAGTCACAGAGCCATATCCCTTTTCACCTGCATCTGAAAAATGGTGTCGCTGACCTTGAATTGGCTTTCCAAAGCCATGTGGCTTTAAACATCGATCAACTTTAAAGGCATTTAGATAATTCAGACTGTTAATCCATTTGATCCATTGTTGGCCTAGAGCTGGTGGAATCTCATCATCCCAAATATACAGTAGTTTGTCCTGCATAGCTCCTGTAGAATGAGCTTGACTGGAAGTATCATTGGTGACAAATATCCTAAAGGATCATAGACTGAGCTGATCACAAAAAAAATTCCACATCACGTCTGCTGTGCATTTGCTCTTTGCAGCCAGTCTCGAAATTAAACGTGTCTGTCTGCACACACCATTGGTGTCCTAGAGCTCTTTCTACTGGCAAGTGATCACAGTCCAAGTTAAGCTCAACAAGATTTTTGGATCCGTCTTGCTTTGGAATGAATTGCAACGGACCCATTGTGTCAGATGGAATCCCCCTTTATGACAGAGAGCAGAAAGATCCTTGGCCATCTGGATTGCTTCTTCCTCTGATGCTAGGCTCTACAGCCAGTCGTCCATATAGAAATCTTATGGACTGTATCAATCACCTCCAAATCAAAACTTTGTTGATTATCTTCTGCTGTCTTTTTAGAGCATAGCATGAACAGCTGGGTGAAGAAACTGCTCCCCCATTCTATTCTATTTTTTTTCCCCCATTCTATCATAGATGTTTTTTTTTATTTCTTGCCGCTGTCGCCTCTGGCTTGCTTAGTTGGAGCACCTGATTTCTAGTGATCATCGTCATCTTGATTTCAGAGACCGTCTCTGCATTTGATAAACAAAAAGCTTAATCTCGTCATCTTACATTACCATCACTCTATTTTCCTACTTGATAATGTTCAGTGCTTTGCTACAACCCCCTGACCCTTCCAGCATCTTCTTACCAAGCTTTTTTTGGGGGGCTCGCATTCGGCTGCTGTCCTTATCTAGCATTTTTGGGGGGCCATGCAAGGACCGAGCCGGACGCTGAGCTCTAGCTCTAGCTAGGGTTCAAGCCTCTAGGGTTCGTTGTCCACCATCCCCCTTGCTCGCACCCCCAGACAACACGCCATATATGCTAAACTTCAACTCTTAAATGTCATTTGATGCTGTTTTTGAAGCATATTTGCCATTGAATATGACTGATTCACAGCATTTGAAGAAGCCTGAGGTATTATGTTGGGTCCACTTGGCTGCATACTGTGTGTTCTAACCCTTTTGCGCACTGGAATAGAAATTTGAGCATGTGGCTGCTGCACACTTTGTGATGTTGGTGGTAATGATAGGTTGTCATAGCTATAGGTTGCAGCCACTGGTGGTTTAACAGGAAGGGAAACTGAAGCTGCTGCCTTTGGCTTTGCTCCCTTTGTAAGGATTTAATTCCATCTGATACCACACTTTCACTGGTTTGATGCTCAAATGTTTGGATGACTGATAACTTTGCAGTAGAAGCAGCTATTTCAGCATCAAGATCCGATTGCTCTTTTTGTTTCCTTAATTTTTTTCACTTGTTCCTCAATATCATGTCTTTCTTTTAAAGATTCTGCACGAGCAACAAGAGCAGCTCTTTCAGCCTCCGCCTGGATGCGTGCTTGTTGGAGAGATGACTAGGATTTAGTTGAGCTAGACCTACTATGTCGACTTGATGTACGACTGCTCACCCGGGTTTCAACATTGGAAACACTGTCATTAGGGTTGATTTCACTATCAGCACACTGATTTTCAATTTGATGCTAGTCCATCCATTTATTGACAACAGCACAAAACTCCTCAACCCACAGCAGTTTAAACCATATTTCATGTTTCTCTCCTTCTTCTCTGGGTAAATAACAATAAAGACTCATGTGCTTCCCTTGCCTCGAATTGAGCTTGAAACATCTTAAAGGTGCTTTTAACCTCCCTTTCATTGTCAGAGTAGTCATAAGATCATTTAGTTTTCTTTTAAGATGTGCTGCCTTTTTTAAAACTTTGATTTTCTAAGATTTTGCTACATATCAACTTTATGCAAAAACCTTTTTTTAGTAAGTTTTATCTTACGTTTTTGAACCGATTGGTCACATTTACCATTACCCTCTGCAACTTGCCTTTGATCCTCGTCAGGATCAGTCAAGTTAACAACACAAAGTTCACCTTTATCAACCATTTTGAACCTTAACACATTCACTGATTCACTGCTCACATCTTATATACAGCACATAAGTAAACATTGTAAACAGGGACAAATAAACCATAACAAACATATTTCACTCGCCCTCTTCCTCCTGTGAAACGTTCGACTTTTCCTGTAGTCTGCAGGATGATCCACTTCCAGTTCAGTCCTTTGTTGTAAACTTTGAAAATAAAGCTCTTTATCAAAACCAGCTTAAAACTTTTTGACTTTAAATGTAGGTGTGTATAATTAGATTGTTGGTTCTGACGCATTCCTTGAATGGGTCGATAATAGATTGAGATGTCCATACCTTTGAAAATAAATTTGGATATTCCAATCCATTTATTGTCCATTTTTATCATAGGTAAAACTTAATGAAGAAAGAAAATATCAAAATAAACAACCCATGTCAAGTCCATGACGGTGAAAAAGTTTTTTTTTTGACCTTCTTCTACACACACCATGCAATTGCTTTGTCCGCCTAAATACATTATACACCCTCTAGTGGTGTGAAAGTAAATTACAACCAAAAAAATGGCTCCTACATTTTTTATAAACATAAAATATAAAACACTGTAATCAAATGGTTGTTTTAAAATAAGTCTACATTTCAAAATATGGTCAATTAGCATGGACAATTAAATACCTAGTACATTTGAAAGTAGGGGTATACAACAGATATAACACGGTAACTGTATCATTTTTTATGCTTTTTTTAAAGATGCAATGCTGTAAATTTAAATCATCTTTCACCTGTGTAAGCTCACATAAACATAGCAATTTATTCAAAAAGTGTCTGCCAGGGGGCTCAGCTGTAGCATATTGTTGGCTGCTGTAGAACTGCTTATCTCGTACATGTGTTCAGTCAAACAAACTGATAAGTGACAACTTTAAATTGTGACACAGCATGACAAATACTAGAATGCACCTGCAAGTGAAGAAAACAGAGTACAGCTTCTCAACATATTTAACCCCAGGAGGCCTGCAATATTTATGCATATTTTGAATTTGGGTGAAACTGCTGTGATGTTGTGATGTTTCCTCATCAAATGAATATTCGGAGGCTTGTGGTGAAGTTACTTTGACCTTTTACATCATTTTTTTCAAACTTGTTTCATTGTTATTTTTTGGCATCTATGGCTTTGGATGCATCAGACTGACACTATGGACTACATCTGTAAGATGATATGTCTTTTGACACTATGAATCTGACAATATTATCTTAGATTGGTAGACAGCATTGGTGTATTGGAAGTTTTTATATTTCAGACAACTTTTACTGCACTGCATTTCCTAATTAAAATGTATACTTTTACAATAGATTTCCCCAATGGATATTCGTTACTTAAACAAAACAGTCAGAAGAACACAGAGGAAAGGCACAAAAGCAGGTTTGATGAATCAGTGTCTGACGTTTGGTCATAAAAAACACCTTTGCAGCAAGTGCGCGCACAACCACAAATTATATAATTTTTCACTCAAGTCGATTCTGGGCTGTGCGATACAGCATAATCTGCGATAGTAAATGTTGTTGTAATGATGTACAATCTGACATTATCAAGTAGGTTAAAACACCAAATCACACACATCTCTGAGGAATGGACTGCATTTACTTATTGAATTAATCTGCTTTTTGAACCAATCGGTTGAATAAATGATTCAGTGATTCACTCTTTAACACATTAAAAATGCTTTGTTTCTGAATGAATCAATCATTTGAATGAATTGATTGAATCTTAAAGACTCACTCATTAACAGCCTCATTACTGCCTACTTTAATGTTACATTTTGATTATGCTTTAATGTTTTATCGAAATAATTTCAGTATGCAACGTTATAATGCGAATATGTTTATGGTAAAACATTAGGCTTATTTATATATCTGTAACATAAACTGTGTACATTTATTTAAATGCTATTTTAAATGCAGATACCAGAAATGTTTTCTTATGTTTTTTTTTTTTTTTTGCACATCTTGTTCTGACTGATGTTTTAACATTATGTTATAGAGTTTTAATACAGTGTAGAATCTCACAATGTTCTTAGGAATGTCATAGTGATTCAAGGTCTTCACGCTGCATGCAATATCACTTTAGAGACTGGAGCACAAGTCTTGTGTGAGAACAAACTAAACTTTATGATCCGTTCATTTCCATTGAAATGTGGAAGAACAAAAAAACAAAAAAAACACTAGAACAAGACCAAAAAAACTTTTCCAACTGCAAGGCAACTTGCGAAGCAACACTCAAACTGATGTATCAACTACTGCTCTTATTATTAAAGAACACTAAACTATTATTATTATTAGCTAAAGTTACTACGAATTGGTTCAATTTAATTTGAAATCAATACATACATAAATATTAGAAGAAAAATGGATTTAAAATGGATTTAAATAAGTGTTGTCAAATGATTAACTATGATTAATCGCATTGAAAAAGTTTTTTTTTTTTTTTACATTTGTTTACATTACATTTGCATGTATTTGTATATAAATTATTTATATATTCAAATTCTTATATTTCATATTATATATCAATCATAAATACATTAAATATATAAACAAAATAGTTCCCTTAAATAAATAAATAACTACATAAAAAATGTATATATATGTGTGTGTGTGTGTGTTTGTTTGTATTTATATATACATAATATACACAGTACATAAACATATATATTATAAGCAAAACGATTTTTATTAACTTTTTTATTTTTATTTTTATTAATCATGATTAACCTTTTGACAGCACTAATTAAAGCTAAAATCAATGCTTTTTCACTTCATGGAAGAAACACATTTTGAAGCACGGTCACCATTTTATTCTGACTGACATCAAGTGCATCAAATGAGTCCAAAGCACCTGTGCCGTTATTGGTTCATCGCAATTTACCTTAATTTCAATGCTGCCACCTTCCCATAACATCCACTATTACCCAGATGCACTTTTAATCACAGCAAATTCCCGTTTGTGATAGCTGACGTCAATTAACTAATTAAATAGTGAATCATTCAATTAGACCGCCACTTCACTGCAAAATAAATATTGATTTATGCAACAAAAGCTCTTTAGTTCGACAGAAACAAAGCAATACCATTGAGTGTTTTTGTTTGCATACTGTAATGAGGCATAAAAATAACAGTTGGCTATTTTTGACAAATTTTTTGGGGGAATGAGAGATGTCATTATGCTAAGAGGAACTTGTTTTCCCTCTAAGTGCCTCAAAACACAATAAATTACAAATGCTCATTACTTACTTACTTTCCCTAAAAAAATTGTAAACATGACGCTAGTGGCACTGACAGCTGTATAATGTAATTCATTTACCTTCAGCAGAAGTAGAATGAATGACTTTAAGGACAAACAGATGGTCAGAGTGACATTTCTGGAAACTTCATGACTAATAGCTCTCGCTTCGACTCTGTGAAAAAAAGTTACAAATGCAAAGTTCAGAGTCATCCAAAGAGCTAAAGTATTGGCAAACAGAATGCCCTCATTCTTCATAATATCCAACTATACAATGTTAAACGACTTAAAAAACAAGCAAACACTGCAAAATTATGTAGACTTAAGACGTTCCATTCTTGCTCACATGAACAAGCTATGAACTTTTTACTAGTCCTTTAGTCGGTCAGCAACCAACATGTCAATGTTTACCTTATGTAAATGACTCTAAATAACTCAAAATTCTGCAGACTGGGTTGTCAGGCAGCTGTTTTCAATCCCAGTCCTCGCCTACCCCCACTCTGTACATTTTGTATGTTTCCCTTATGTGTTAAAATGTTTGTTCTATTCAAATGTAAGTGCCCTGCAAAGTGGACATCAGGATATTCTGCCATAATTATAACGTATACTTTCCATTCAAAGAGCACTGAAGCGTGCGAGACATGAATTAAATGGTATTTATTTACAGATGTATATGATGTCACACTCATTGTGCAGAGCAAATCAGTTAATGAATGTTCCAAAAGTAAAGGAAGCTTTAACGGATTTCCCCTGCTCAGGGAGCAGAGAGCAATGAACACTGTGTAGTGTACATGTCAATAGAGAAGTTCATTCACGGAGCTCACTTCTAATGAGCTGATTACCAGAATCAGGTGTGTTAACTGAAAGAGACATGCAAAATACCCAGAGCGGGGATAAGCGAGGCCTGTAATTGAGCTGTTTTTTTTTTGTGCCAACGTCTCCAAGATGCTTCAAAAAACCTACCTGCAAAGCTACAGTACTGTTCAAAGTTTTAGACACTGGTGTAAAAATAATCTCATAAATAGATTTAATTTATCAATTAACTTCTATTAACTAAATCAAATAAATTTTGGTATTACAGCTTTTGTCCTTGCTTTTCATAATTAATAAATAATTCTAAATAATAAATAAGGTGATCACTTATATAAATGTACATGTGGACATTTGAGTTTCATCTCTTTGAATTCTGGGCATGTGGGCTTCTTTTTGAAAGTGTGTTCTTGCTTTAGGTGTGTTTCAAAAGTGAAGTAGCCATCACAAATGAAGGCTTTTTATTTATTGCCTGATCTTTGAAGACGTCTTCTGGTGTTTTCTTTTGTTACAGCCTGCGACTCTCAAAAGAAAGCTCACATTCCTTTTAAGCATGCTACAAAAAAGAAGAAAAACATTAGTGCCTACACATGAGTGTAAAAGAAATTATATTTCAAAATCTGAGCTGTCTTTCTAGGCAGCATTTCAAGGCATTTTGACGTGCTCCCAATGTGAAGGTTGCTTCAGTAAAGGTAGTAATCTTATTCTGTTGTCTAAAATGCCTTGTTTAGGCCAGATAAGGCATAACTGTATGCAAATTATATTTTATTTAACTTAATACTATTACACATTATTATTTGATATGAAAATTATGTCATTTTAATGATACTGTGAACAGCATTTCACATATGATGTGAGGATTTTCCTTTAAAATGCAGCTGCTTATGTGAGTGGTGGATAGAAGAGCAGCTCTCTAGGTTTTGGGATGAAACCAGAGAATGTAATTATCTTTTTGGTTAGTAAATCATAGACACACACATTCTGTAGTTCCATGCCAATTTAACACTGTCTGCACAATGTTGTACAAAAGGAAAAGATCCCTATTAAATTACTGCACAGTGCTGCCGAAACCTGGAAAGCAGATGTTTCTAGTGACGCCATCAGTTCCAACTCTTCACTCTACCCTTGTGAGTGAAGCCTGAGGTTTGACATTGATTTGACGCTTCTGTGACTGTAGCATCACCTGGGAGCTGTCCCTTGGGTGATGCCAGTAGGATGTAATGTGCTTTTTTGCCAGGGTGAAAAATGGCATTGTCTCTTTTCAATTTGGGAGCTAGGGCTTGTGCCGGCTGTGAGAAATGAGTATCTCCGACTTGTGTGTTTGGCCTTTGGAGGAACATCAGGGCAAAGAAAGTAGAAAGCTCAAGACATCTGCTCTACCTCTCTTATAGATTTGCTGAAATGTGAAAATGTTCTGGATCAATTCTGTATCAGCTTTCTCTGATCTGTTATAAAATATGCATGTACAGTACTGTATATATTGGTAGTTGATTTATCAATGTGTCGTATGGTGTCTTTTACAAAACGTAAAAAAAAAATTAAATAAATTGTAACATTGAAGACAACCAACCTCATGCTATTTGTAACTCTAAGAGTGGATATATGTTTTTCTCATGTTATTTAAGTGTTTTGTTTGTTTTGTCTGTTTTTTACATTTTTGTCACACAAGAACAAGGTCCAATTTTTATTTGTAAACTACCCATACACTGTAAAAAAAATCTGGCAGCTAAGGTTGCCAGAATGTGACCGTAAAAATACGGTAACAACATTTTAGGTTTTACAGATTTAAGTTAAATTTACAGTTAAATACCGTAATTTCAATAACTGATATAATGTTAATATACCAAGCTATTAAAGAACTGAAATCTGGACATTTTAATGTCTACAGTCTCAGAGCAACACAGTCCTCCAGCAGCAGGAGCAGCAGTAATCCCTCAACAGCAACATTGTACACCATCAGGTAAAACATTTGCTTTGCATTATCCCCACCTGATGACAGTCATATGTCAGTCATATATATATATATAAGGGCCTTAATGTATTTTTGACCCCTGTATTCCTGTTATTATTGCTCTATGCTATTTGAAACTAAAGTTTGCAAGACAATTCCCCGATATCTCTTCAAATAATTTCAAATCAAAACATGTTTTCCTGAGAATATTATTTAAATTGGCAATCATTTTATAGTTTTTTTCCAGTGTAAAATAAAGTAAAAAATATTCAATAAAATAAAAAATATATATTTTCGGTTGTGGATGTAAAATAAAAATGTTCTGAAGTTAATAAAAAAGTCTCTGTGTATTGTTGTGTGTGAATACTTAAACTGTTATTGTCTCAACGGAATCAGTGAAGTTCTGTATGAATATACTAAACTTTGTCAGATTTTTGGCAGAACAAGATGAGAAAGGCAGAAGTTCAATGCTCTGCTTAGTGGTCCAGAGCAGCAAGGCACATCCACTACTTTGCACACGTGCATGCGCATACACAAAATACATATACAAAATACTCACACTGCCTTACGCCTACATGCACAAGAACTGCCAGATTTCATTTATTGGTAAATAATGTAAACAGAAAATACAGCTAGATACACAACAGAGTTTCATGGATGGATTTCCAACAACATCATTATACATATATGCATACATATAATCCATCCATGAAAATCAGTGGCTCCAAAAAGTGTTTGGACACTTATGCCCATCCGGATTGATTCTCATTCACAAATATTCTCCTGTTACTGTGCTAGATGTCACCTTCAGCCCTTATGGTCCATAGCCATCTTTTTTTTTTCTTTTTTAAACCCAGATTAGCTTAATTTGCCTAATTGCTCATGAGTGCCCCCTACTGTTAAAATGTTTGCTCTATGTCCATACTGAAGGTGACCAGCAGCTGCTGTACCTGCTCCAATCAGCGGCAGTGAGGCATGTCCCTCTCCACCCTCACCCCTCCATCATCCAGTCCCAGACCAACACAGGCCAGACGCACACCAGACCTGCTTGTCATAGTGCTATAGTTGTGCTGAACTGTTATAAATCACCATTACCAAAAAAAGGCTTTCCTTTTTATTATATATAGGATCCATTAAGGGAGGCAACCTATTCCCTCACAATATGTCAGAACTAAATAGAGAAACGATTGGTGTGCTTTTTCACAAAACTAAGCTAAGCATTTGGAAAGACTCTCTTGGATGTGGCAATTTACTATTTACAGTATACTAGTTAGGACACATCTAATATTTTTTGTTACCATTTTCCCACGTTTTTATACAGAAAAATAGTCATCAAAACCATGCAACACTGTTTTAAGTGAATGAAAGCATCCTGCAAAGTTTTAAATCTGAAAGTGCATTGTGTATGAAGTTATTGTCTCTTAAAAGAATGTAGTGGTTTCCCCAGTAACACTGTGTAAAAACACACCATCCATTAGGCAGTCATGGCCTAATGGATAGGGTGTTGGACTTGTAACCCAAAGGTAGTGGGTCCCAGGTCTGGCAAGGATTGTTGGTTGTGTGAGTGAATAACCACCACCCTTCTCCACCTTCAATAGCATGACTGAGGTGAGACCCCATTGGAGCAAGGCACCAACTGCTTTCTGGTTGCTGCAGCAATGGCTGCTCTGGGTATGTGTGTTGTTCTGCTGCTGTGTGTTGGATGGGTTAAATGCAGAGCACAAATTCCAAGTATGGGTCAAGTCACTTCACTTCAAAGGATTCAGAAGATAATTTTTAAAGTGGGCATCGCCATCTTGGCACTTTTGGAAAATCAAAATTGAGCAGAGAGCCGGGCGCTGGTTGATGAAACCACACCTGCTTAGCTCTACGGTGGTAACAGCAGAGGCATTTTAACATAAGGAGTCTATGGGACTGATTCCCTTTTGGAGCCAGCCTCTAGTGGTCTGTCGATAAATTGCAGTTTAAGTCACTTCTGTTTTTTATAAGAAAGCAGCACTGCACTCACAAAAGCTGCTTTATCAGGTATTATAGGCATGATGAGATGAAAATGAGACAATCAACACAGATTAGCATCACACAAAGGAGGGAACAAATTTACATGCACGTGTTTGTATACACAGTACGCAAACATATGTAAACGAAAACCTTTATTTTGGACACGGTTAATCGTTTAACGGCACTAGAATAAATTATTCATGTACACATACTATGAACTAAACATGTACATGAAGTTACATTTGCAAAGATAGTTTCTCTTAAAATCTTTTGTTTAAGAAACAAAACTCTTGTTAACTGAAGGCTGCAAAGTTCATTACTTACAGCTCATTACTAAGTGCATTCAAGCTGATTTATATTTGATTGATTCATTTGTTTGTTTCTCTTTTTCCTTAAAGTCATCACAGTATATTACAGCTTTGGGGCACAGGCATACATTCCACAGTTTAAGAGACTTTCTTTAAATATGCTTTGGAAAAAAAGCAAGCTTCATTTTCTCTATTGGCTTTTAATCTTAAATCAAAAAAATAAAAAATAAATACATTCAAAAAGAATATTAAAATGTAATAATGCAATATATTTTTGAGTTGTTATGATAAAGCAAGACTTCTGTGAGGTGAGAAACGGGCGTCAGCTTTAATTAGTCACAGTGCTGGATCTGAACCGGACTCAAGGAGAGGGAGTCATCCACCATCCCTGTTTGGAAAACAGCCATCAAAAAATGCTCTTTCATGTTAACGCTGCAAAATCGACGGCACTGAAAGCTTAGTGCCATGGCAACAACATTAGGACTGCCGAAAAGGAATGAAAGGTAAAGAAAGTTCCCAGAATCCCTGGCATAAAATATGCAATAAACTGATGTCTAATTGACCACACAGATGCACATGCACGCCGGTACACAAGCAATGAGAATTAATTAAATTTAATTTGTTTTAGTTGAGTAAAATGGAAAGTGTTAATTCATTTTCATTGCACACCGAAAAGGTCTTTTATGGAGAGGCACAGCTGAAAAAGCACTTTGAAGAGCAACATAATTGAAATTTCCTTTTTTTCCCCCGTCAGGTTCCTGGGTCTAGAAATGACATGTCTTTTGTCTGAATGTACCGTCCTGCCGCTACATTTTAAGTGACACTCATGAAAGCTAATAGGAGGACAAATCATTTGTATAAGCTGCTCAGTTTCCAGGCTGTGCGTTTGTCCTTGAGTGTGCCATAGTTTCTCTCCTTCTCCTCATCTATTCTTCATTTATCTCACACAAGCTCATTTTCCTCATTCTTCACTTCTCTCCATCTTCCTCATATTTTTCTCTTGCCTTCTTAGCCTATTATCTAATCTCTTTTTCCTCTCCCAGTGAGAAACCTATTCCTCATTTACCACCCACTCCCCTCCCTACATATTTTACCTAAATTCCCCTTCCTTCTTGCTCTGTCTCTTTAAAACATAATATGATTTTGTGTGAATCATTTGAGAGGAGGTGACATTTTAATGACTGTCAATCATGTAGATGTTACCTTGTTGGCGAGTGTTATCATCAAGCCTTGGGTTCGACTTAATTCTGTCTTCCCATAGTCATGAGATTTCTGGGCCTGATCTCCAGTGTCTCACTAAGCATCGCAGTTCTGCACAGAAAAAGACATTTTTAAAAATGGAAATCAGACAGCTTAGATTCCTATTAATCATGGTATTGATTCATAATTAAATAAATGTTCCTGGGTGCCGTGCTAAAATAAAATAAAATACAAAAATAAATGTTTCTACTGAACATTCCATCCCCCAAAAAATGACTGAAATCATTATAACAATAGCAACATTTCAAAAGATCATCACTACCTCACTAAGCAATAGCAAGTTTTAGCTCTTTGTCCATCCTGGGAAGTCTATTATGCAAATAAATGGAAAATTAAACACATAAAAAGGAACACACAATATAGACATCACCATGCCATAGTCATAGAGTTGCTCCTGTAGAAACATTCATTTTCTGTGAAGCTGATTTGCAACAGTGTATACAAATAAGCATGAATCGAATTGAACTGAAGAAAACAAACAAAAGCATATTTATGAATGTCTGCTAAAACCCTTTCAAATGAAATACTTTCTAAGATCACAAGCATTTAACATTTTTAAAAACAGAATTTAAAAGACAATGTATAATGGGAATGACGCATATAACACATAAAACACACCTTGAAAACACTAAGACGCTTTGGATAAAAGTGTCAAGCAAATGAATTAATTAAATAGTTTTTAATGAGTGAAACAGAAGGAAGGCTCATTTAGATTTAGCTCAAAATGAGAGCTTATCTTTGCTCTACTTAACAAATCCTGCACAAATTTCTGAACCCTGAACGTTGTTTATGGACAACATGTGGGTGTGGATTGTGGTTCATGCTGCACCGAGTTTGCATGAATTTACACAAAAAAATATCTAAGATGTTTATTGCATCTACAGTACCCAAAGTTGAAAATGGAAGAAAAAGTCTTCCAATTGCTGTCGTCACAGTTAGCTCGTCTGCTACAAGCTCCCTGCAATCAATAAGCACAGTGAGTGATCATTAGTGTTAATCGGTTTTCTGTTTAATTGTGGTTTGGTGTGTCAGAGTTCACTCACCTTTTCTGAAAGTTCAGTAGTGGATCAACAAGCAGGTTTAGACAGGGCTTTACAAGGAAATACTTACCTGTTTCTGAAAAGACTCATGGCATAAATGTACCTTGCCACTCTTTTTAGTGAGACACAAAATATGTACCATTAAGTAAATATCAAAACTTAAAACTCGTAAAACTCTGACACCTTTTATTCCTTTTCATACAAATTTACAGAGTTTACAGTAAATTAATAAAGGGTAATTTTAACACAATTACTTGAATAATATCATGTGACTTTAAAGCAATATTAATATGCTTGGAAATTTGAAAACTGATGCTTTTGAATGTTAGCATTACACATATCCAACTTCATATCTATGGATTTTCAAAGATGGTAGGTTTGTTTGGTAGCTCACAAAGTACAGCGACGTACTTGAGAGATGAGGAGCTCCAGGTTTGAATCCTGTGTAACTACAGTTCGGCAAAACAGTTCAAATCTGCATAAAAGGAAGTTGAAATGGCACAGTTGCATTAACAAATGCCTTTTTATATGAGTTTTGCATGGCCAATCTAATCAACAAGCCTATTGAGACGAATCAAGTTGGCAACTTTAATATGATGCCAGATTCTTCTAAATGCATTTTTAAAAGCGTTTAAAAGCCACATTTTCAGTATTTAGTGAAATGTGGACAGCCAAATAGATTTGGTTTTCCACAAATATGTGAGATGTCTACAACGCACAAGATGAGCTGAGGTCTGTCCATTGCTTCTGCCACAAGATGAATAACTGTTTACACACCGGGACAAATGAGGCCAGATTTACCAGTCCTGTCAACGGCGGATGGAGGATGTGCAGAGCATTTTCGCAGCCAGCATGAAATACGGCCACATCGTCGTGGGCAGCATAAAGCCAGGCACTCCAGCTTTTTTTTTAATTTGGACTGGCAAGCAAGCTGTCAGGGTGCTCGTATTTTATACCTCCCCCTCATATTTGAGGGTCCTGCTCCAGCACTGAGTGGCTCTCGATCATACCTGTCAGGGGCGTTTTATTGAATAACAGTGAGAGGGAAGATGGGCCACCTCCCTGGACAAAAATGCATGATGGGAGATAGAAGGAGTGCTGAATTGCTGAGATTGAGAAAGAAAACTTTTTCAGCAACATTGCCAATACAGAGAAGATAGGACAGATAATATAATTTCAAATATCAATACAAGATTATTTTAGTTTATTAATATGATATCATTCAACTTGAGTAAATAAGACTATTTTGAGTAATTAACATTTTTATACAGAAAGGATGGATTATGTAATAAATTACATCATAAAATATATTAAATAAAAACAGTTATTTTAAATAATACTGTATTTTTTGGTCAAACCAATGCGGCCTTGGTAAACATTTTAAAAACTCGGAAAAAAAAACCTGCATACGTATACATACACACACACACACACACACACATATATATACATATATATATATTATGTGCCAGTGATTGAAACTTTAGATTAGAGTAAGATAAAATACAGTTACATACAAAGACAGTTTGACAAACCATTCCTAGCTTTCATTAGCAAATACTTTACATAGACTTCTCTCAGCAAAAGCAAATTGATTGATTATGTAAATTCTAAAGACTGGAGAAATTATGCAGAAACATTTCATAAAAGTAATTCATGACTTTTTTTTATCCAAGAAACCTTGAATAACAATCACAAACTAAAGAATAGTCCATGCCATCGTGAAAGTATAGTCATCATTCTTGCCAAAACAATGACTGGAGAGAAAAAAAAGACTTATAATTGACTGTACTCATAGGAGAATTTGCCCTGAAAATTAGTCCAAAGATTGGCCCTAAAACAACATGTTTAAACCAAAACAAAACAACAACTTGTTGAATTATTCATTCTTTTTTTCTCTCAAACTTTAAGTAGAAATGGTTTGAAGCATGTTTTTATCTGAGCTGAAAGAAGCAGTATTCTTACATTTTTCGTCTTCACTTTAAGTAATTCTACCTCTATGAGAATATACAACATTAGTCTCAGAAATTAGAAACTGGACCATTGAGTCCAATGCCTACAATTTGTAAGAATTTTTACATTTATAAACATCATTGTAACATGCGGGTGAAGTGAAGTGAGTTGAAGACAGACCTTGTAAGGGTGTTACAAAATAATTATGCTGCTTTCTATTATTTTATAAGGTTTAAACAAATAAATGAATAAGTAAGCGAATACATCAGTACATTCATTAACAAACAAAAGCCAACATTGCAGGTTTGTTTCAAGGAGAATGCAAACAAATACCATAATGTAGTGGAGCATGTGAAGAAAATATAAAGAAGATAAATAATTCAAACCAAACATAGGATTACATTAAAATTCTTATCAATAATGATTATTCCAATTTTTGTGCATGTTTTGTCATTTCATTTCGCTAATGTCCAATTCAATTGGTATCAACAGCAATTCTAGTTTTAGCCTGTTTGCTTCTAGATCTATCTAATCACATTCATTTCAGTTAGGATGCTGCCTTATAAAGCAGTAGACAGCAAGCTGGCATGCTATAAGTTTTGGAACAGAGTCGATATGTTTAACATACGTAAACAGATGGTTTGTTGACAGCATCTGAACACCTTTTTTCACCTCTAGGTATAAATCAATCCTTTAAGCTCCATACCTCTTTTCTTTTTCAAATATATAAATATATATATATATATTTTTAATAATCTTATTCACTGGAAATGCACTGTTCGGGATTTCATCACTGCACCAATTGCATTAAACAAGACCTTTAATGGTCATTTAAGTATATTGTGGTCACTAAAAATCTTTTTTATATAGAAATGGTTTTCTATAGGATGATAATAATTCTGCATCTTTAGTGAATTTGTGCAGGAAGAGGAGGGGAAGGTAATTAA
>JAUYWG010000046.1:15726230-15773947 GCA_034779775.1 Enteromius afrohamiltoni | reverse complement strand
GATTAAATGATTGATTGAAACCTGATGTACATACACAAATCAATCTACTCCAATTAGTCTGAACTTCTTCCTTCTGTAAATATGTTGTTTACCAATTGTGTTACATTTCACGTTTTGTGGTGCAACACAATATATTTTCTAGTACATAAATTGTATCTTTGTGCCTATTTATGCCATAACTATGCTAATTATTAAACGTAAAAATGCTGGTGTAACCAGCCCCTGGTCTGGTATTGCCTTTGTGGAAATTCAGTCCTCAAGCAAAGACAGATGGTTCATGGCTTGAGCCTCTATGGGGGCGTCTGCATAGTGACCATTCTAGAGTCTCAGCTGTTCTCAGGTTGTGTAAACTGGCCCCCAGCTGACCTGGTTTATGGCTCAATCTTTCCAATTGCTCTTTGATAAAGTTCCATTTGGTTCTGAAATCGTCCCTAATGAGGAGCGTTTTGTGATCTCCGGTGTGTAGGAACATTAGTGGGCGCACGTTAACCGGCTTTGTTGTGGCAGCATTAAGCTTTGAAAAATTGAGTCAATGCTGGGCTCTTTTCCATACAGTGCGTTTGTGCCCGCAGTGTGTTCTTTGAAGTTACAGGTTTCTTCCTGTCACTGATGTGGTGGGCCTGGCCTGAATCAAGGCAGAGCTGGATGAGAGGGAGGAAGGGGAATAGCATTTCAGGATGTGTGATAGTCAATGACACGCACAGTCTGAGCGTATCTGATGCTATTGCCACACCCAACCGTTTCAGCATGGAAAGCTTTTTCCCACCCCCATTCTTCCCACATGTCTTGGCTCCTGCAGTTGGAGCTTCAGGCATCACTTAAGCAGAACAACACCTGGATATTGTAGCATTTATTACAATACCTTCTTTCCCAACACTGACAATACAGGACATACAGATTCCACTTAGTTTGTTCTTAATAAGACAGCAAGTTCAGCAAAGAATCAAAAGAATCAAAGAACTTTTATTTGTACAGCTATGCTCTTTGACCTGAATCCGTGAGAAAATGTACCCTATGGAATTGCAATGCTTACCCTTCAACTTGTATCTGAGCTCATTCAGACACATCATGGTATGATTTCTGCCATGCACCAGCCTCTGTGGAAATATTGCCCATGTCCTGCGACTCGGCGGAGCCCGTAACTCTCTTAAAGCCTTTAATGTAGAAAATCAGACGAACGTACTTCCACGTTCGCTCAGAGAACGCTGCACTCAAATTCTCTTTCAGTTTGTATTAGTCAGCTAAAACCCAGGCCTTTTAAAGCACAATTATGCAAAGTGTGGAGACTGTGCAAGGCGCTTTTGGGGTTGTTTCCCAAAGACAGAGCGCATGGCAGTATGGTAATGAGCTTGGACTGCCGTGTGACATGTCATTCATGAGGCCTTTAAGTCTCACACTCTTAAGCACCGAGCAGTGCACTTGGAATGGAATTGCAATCAGATTGGCCCATGCATATAATGCCACCTCTGAACCTGGTAATTGCTGCTCCCTCGAGGTGTTGCTGTGTGTGTGTGTGTGTGTTTAAAAGGCCAGTAATCTCAAAATTCTTGTGAATAATTGGACCTGTAGCTGGCATCATGGTATGATGCCTCATACTGTATTCCCTCAAGCGTTAATGATCTCGATGCGAGACACACACCGCACGGCTCTAAAACGTAGGGGGTGCAAAGAGTCTTCCACAGCACGGCCTCAGGCAAACTGAAAAATGCAATGAGCTTTTGGTGTGTTTGTGTATTGGATGTTATTTTTACCATTTTGTGAATAGATACGGTGAAATAGGAGATAGAGAGAACAGAAGATGGAGGGGATTGAACAATGACAATCTAATCACAGAAATCAGCCACATCAGCCAAATCGGTCACATCAGCACGAACGTGCACCTGTGTTATAATGGCGCTTTTTGCCCCGCGTGCGCTGATGCTCTCATCTGTTGACATTTCCTTAGTAAAAGCGGGCTTTCCACACAATAAAAGTGAATGTGTCATTATGTGTAGTATGAGAAAAAAAATCTGGCTGGGATCGGGCTAGGACATAAATATCTTAATGCCTGTCGGGCTCGGGTCGGGTTCAGTTATTGCTCTGTCGGACGCAGGCCAAGCTCGGACAGAAAAATGCAGCCCAAACAGCACTCTACTGTGCACCCCACAATCAGCCAAAGTCTAAGTAGCAACATGGGCAAAACCAGAGAGCTGTCAAAAGACTTTTTTACTATGTTTTTATTTGAAAGTCTGTTATTTAAGATCTGTTTGGTCCACATTCCTGCAGATAGTTACTTTTGATTTCACTAGATGTCAGCTAACAGGCTAGTGCATCTCGCATTCTGAGCACCCTCCTTCTGGGTGTTTGGAAAGACATAACTCGACAACGGATTGGTCTAAGCACTTGATTGACACATCAGGGCACATTACGTGTTGACATAATCGGCAGTCAATTCAAATGTGTTCAGGCCAAACCAGTAGAAGCCACACCATTCAACTCCATCGCAACCATTGTTGTTGATCTTCACGGGGGGTGACTTGTTTGTGGGGGTGAATTCAGACCTTATTATCTTACTTCATGTAACATAAATGAAAAATTGATGCATGTACAGTATTTCAAAAGTTAGATTGTAAGCTTTAAAAGATGCTATATGTCTATCTTTGTGCTAATATATTACATACATTATTTTGATATAATGTATAATATAAAAAAAAACAAACAAACATGTGATTGCACAATAAATAGCCCAGTACTGGGATTATGACTTTATGGGGTTAAACATGTGTGTAATTGTAAAATATTCAGTAATAAATATAAACATTGCAGATGTAAAATAAACAAAAAATACAACAACAACATAACAAAGAACAACTGATTGATTGATTAAATGACATATTGATTTGCTTGATTAAAAAAATATTGATTTGACATGACCCTGACAGATGGATGGATGGATGGATGGATAAAAACCTACTCAAAATATTATTCAAACCTATTATGTGAAAATGGTTAAACTATTAAAAATCTGAATTATCTAACCAGGTCAACATAAATTTCCTGTCCAGTTGGAAATGGTTAAAATCACTTGTTGGGCTAAGAAAATAAACAAAATATCTGCTGTTTCGTCACGCTTACATCTCTGTATCGATGTGTATCTCTCTAGGCAGTTCTGTGACTTTGTTTTCCAACACAGCTCATGATACGTTCTCATTAAGATGAAAACTTTTTGTTTTAGCATTGTCATTTGTAAGTAACTTCAAATAAGAGTGCCTGCTTAACAGTTAAATATAAATGTGCACACTGCAGACATTCAAGATGTTGTGACATACTTTACAGGCTTCTGTGTTCCACTTGACAGAAGTGTATGTGTACTTTCTGTCACACTACGCTAAGATTAGTATATATGCTAAGCGTGACATAGCATGCAACCACAGGCACAACTTTGAGTCTGTGCAACCGCGTATCAATGAGCATATGGTGCCTGCCACTCTCTCCACGAAGACGCCACCTCTCACCAGCACAGAGGGGCTTCATCAATCAATGACACGGAGCAGAAGCCACTCGCTAGAGGAAGCCCGGACCCCCGATCAATTCCTGCGGGAAAACGCCTTCGTTTCTGAAACTCTCCGCCTCCTTTCTCAAGCCCCTTTGAGAGCTTATTTACCATCCGCCTTTGGAAATAATAAAACACTTTTCCTTCTGGATTAATCAACTGTAACCATATGCTCCTCATGAAATTACAGTGCAATATGGACCACAAAAAACAGCTGTTGCCATTTTAAAATAAAGAAGAGGGATGTGGGAGTGTAATTGCCCTAACTTTGATTTGTTGGTTGCTTCAATTTGATGAGCGAACGCATTTGTGGTTTTTGGCATTTGTTTGTGTGCAAATGCTCCCTTCTGATATTTATTTTGTGTTATAGAGGGTATATTCAACGGAAGGTAAAAGAGTTGCTAAATATCTCAAATAAAAGCTGTAATTTTGAACTCTTCATCAGAGACTACACATTCTCTCAAACAAGTTTGGTTTCCAGAAAAATATAAAAAAAATATGTATATTACAGTGATTTCTAAAGGATCATGTGACACTGAAGACTGAAGTAAAATTAAGCTTTGCATTAGAGGAATTTATTCGATTTTAATATATATGAATATACACAGTAGGTATTTTACACCGTGATATATTTTAATATATTTTTGGGCTAAATACAGACTTGGTGTGCAAAAGCTTTAAATACGTTACCTGTCTGTACATTTTTGTATACATCTCAACATAAAGATTGAATTCAAACTTTCACATTAATCAACCTTAGCGCATGTTGTTCCTTCAGCTTTTCCTTCAATATAAGCCTCTGGCTTCTTCATACTGTGTGAAACAGCAGACGTTTTCCTCTTGAAAAATAATAATAAATAAAGATCCAAAGCTCTTCTCAAATAAGTCTCAACTTTCCCCAGACTGGATGTTCTTTCTGACTGTTTTGAGATGGAATGTTTCAGTGTGATAGAGAGAGAAAATGAGTGGCCAGGATCTTCAAACGCCACATCAGATGGGGTGCCAGCAGCTTTTGAGACTGTTCTTCTGCTTCAGCTGAAGTAAACAAGGATGTGCACCATTCAGAAGTGAATTGAAATTCCATTTTTAATGGATGAAATAAATTGAAACTTCATAGAAATTCATATGCCTGTAAAATAGAAAAGCAAAAAAAAAAATGCTTTAGATGCTGACATGAAAAAACCTTATTTGAAAGTTTTAAAAAATATAGAAATATTAAACTTCACGAACAGTCTTTTGTGGATAATTACAATTCTACAAATTTCTTTTTTGTAATTTTCCATTAACATTAATTCTGTGCCTTATGGTCCTTAAAAATGTTCCTAAACGTTAGCACAAAAACATTATTTATACATTGCTCATGAAAAGAATTTTCTGAAGCATTAAAGTTTGACTTTCATCTACCGAATTTTGAACTTTAATATGTTTTAATATTTATTTATTTATTTTTGGAATAGTGGAACAAAAACTGGACATTTAAAACAAAAAAATCTGGGTACATTGTGGAATAACATTTTCATATCTTAATGAGAATGTTTGTAACATTTTCTTAGAACATATTTTTGTTAGTTCATGGGCCGTATGTAATGTTTGTGGACAAAAACTGCAATAAGCAGGACTGTAAAGGGTTGTGTTGTTTTTTGATAGAACGATAAAAAAAAATATAATAATCTGGAGAAACAACAGAAAAGTGGTCATTGTCTGCCAGAACATTATCCATTAAAGGAGTCGTACAAAGCCAATTTTCCACAAGCTGATATGATTCTTTAGGGTCTTAATGGAAAGTTTGTAATATAGTTTGTATCTCTTAAAGATGCACATTTTACCCTGTCAAAAACAGCTCTTTTGAAATCACTCAGTTCCGTGTACTTCCCCTTTAAATCTTCACGAGCTCCGCTGACCCCGCCCCTCTTTTCTAAGGAACTCTCAGATGATCTTTTTTTACCCGTATTCATGCTGAAACTTGCTAATTAGCACATTATTAGGATGTGGATCATGAATGATTCGCGCAAACATAAACGCATTTCGGTTGATCAAGAGTTCATTTCCTTCAGAACCAAATGTAAAATTTATCCTCCGCATCTTCAGTCACTCTGATGTCGGGGCTAAATGACTACTGCTATGTTTATTTATACATTTAACAACAACAACACCTCAATCTCTAAGGAGTCATGCTTGTCTCTGCGTCCCGGTCTGATGACGGCTCACACAAGGCAGGTCTGAGGTAAGACACCAGTTCAGTCTGTGTGACACGCTGCTGTCAATCAACTATTGTGGGAGTGGCCTCTGTCAGTGTGACGCCACACCAACATGCATTTGAGAATGGCTTGATTTCAGAAGGGGTAACGTATTTTTATTAAATTAAAAGAAAACTACTGGTTAAGTTTTTATCATTGTAGGGTGGCTCCCAACACACATTTCAGTCCAAACAGCTTGTAAAAGACATAGTGTTTTAGGAGGTTAGTTAAAAAAAAAAAAAAAAATGTTTTCTAATAACTAAATGCTAAATGCCAGCAATAAGAAGATGACAGGTATGCAGTTGTGCCAGCACAAATATAGTTGTTCAGTGGAACTCATAAAACGATGGTCATTCATTCTCATTGGCTTTTCACTCAGAAGCGAAGTGGCTTGGTGGTCCTCAATCCATCTTGATTTGTCAATAGTTACAATTTTAATTACACCTGAGTGCTGTCAGCCTGCCAGCCTGGATGGAGGGGAGATAGATCGATCTGTTCTTTCTAATTGATTAATTGCCTCTCTGATGAGCAATTTCTTCTTCCTTTTTACAGTCCTTATCATGTCTGTCCATAAAAGCAAATGCCAAATGCTAAGAGGACCTCTCTGTATTCTGAGTCAAGGCCTTGTTTTACAGTGTTGTGTGCAACCATGCGAGTAGTTTTGTAGAAAATGAACGCTGGGATCGAATGGCAGTACATCACTTTGGTCATTACGTGACAGTTATGGTGGGTGCAGATAGTGGAGACTGCAGCCCAAAAAACGCTTTTACACTCAACGGTATCTTTAATTTGTGTGGCTGTTTTTCAGTCTCTAACGGCCTTTTCGCCGCCATTTCGGAAATGGAGGAGACGATATATGTTTGTTATTAAACAGGCGAGAGCAGCAGGGCTGATGCTGAGGTGCTTCACTTCACCTTTCTGAAGTCCTCAGCTCTGTAAAGCATAAAAACACGGAGTAATAGAAGTACTAGCTCCACTGCTGTCTGGTCCCTTAGCGATTGTGCCTGGAGTAAATCATACACTGCTGCTGTGAGTAAATGCCCTTAAATTCTTGTAAAATTCACCCTTAGGGCAATCTCACGCAGACGGACCCTGATTACACGGCATATTCTAGACAAAAAGCATCCGGTTAGTTCATCTGACCAACCAAACACACAGTAAAAGAAATAAAGTGTGATGATAATTAGCCATTCAGTTGTGTTCGACTCTTGGAGATCCAGTCGGCCAACTCTCGCCATGCTTTCTGATCTTCTACTTTCTTTTTCAGCTGTTCAATTCCTAAGTCTGTGTCACTTTTAATGATAATGTGTTTTTTTGGTAACCTCTTTTCTTTTTTCCGCTAACAATGCCAGGCATAATTGCATGTTTTAGTGAAGCTGTTCGCATCACATGGCAAAGAAAAAAAACAAAAAACAAATATATATATTAAAAATCCAGGCCAAAATTAAAGTTTTTGTTTGCAGAGTATATGTATATTGCCTGTTTATATTTTTTTTATATATATTCATACACTCACATATTTAAAAAATGTTTACATGTATATATTTATATTCATATAATCTGTATTATATGTATATATATATATATATATATATATATATATATATCATATATAAACATAACATATTTTTCTTAAATATATGCATCATTTGTGCATATTTCTAAATAGGTGTTATCTACATGGTCAGTTTTTCTATGAGTTTTTTGTGTGTGTGTGTGTGTTTTCTTGTTTTCCAGTTAAAATATCGAAAGATGATCCTAAATAGGGCAAGCTTTTTTATAAAATGAATACATGGAAATCAAGTCTCTTAAAAATGCTAAAAAAATAAATTGACTCAAGAAGCAACACTGCATCAAATATTAAGCAATTGTTTCTTAAAAATGAGCATATTTTTGTCTTATTTTTTTACTTGTTTATATCCGAAACAGGGGAAAAAAATCCAGTAGTACAATAAATGTATGAAAATAATTAATTTGGAAATAGTTAGACATTAGACATAAGTTCAAGGAGTTTTAGACCCATTGAGTGGAAAAACGTATTTTATGTGCCATTTAAGGATGGGTTTATATTAACACAACAGTGATAGATTATAGTATAGTATATTATGTGTAGAATTTTCTAAAATCAATAAGTAAATGCATTTCTTTGTTTCCTTTTCACTAAAGCCTTCCAATCAGATTAGAGCTTGTCAGACTGAGAATGCACTTTGCGGTTTTGTGATCAGTATGCATCAAATGTTCATCAGATGCACTGTGGGAGTGCCACTGGAGGAAAACTTTTACAACTTGATTTTCATTTTAAAAAGAAGTAAAAAGTGCCAGTGAAGAGATCTTAAGTGGCGTTAGAACAATGTTATTGTCAAAAGTATGGAATAGGTGATATGAGTTCTGCGTTTGAAATCTAGTTATTTTAGTGTTACCTTTCAGCAGATCTCTGATAGTCTCTATAATAGACTGAACCCCACCAGCTGTGCGCACACTCGGGCATGATAGTCATTTCGCATGCGGCGTGACGGCTGCCTGTCTCGGCCCCCACAGTGACTGAAAGTAGGTGGGCTTTTTAACAGGCGTACTCGACAAAGTGGTTACGAGAGAATGTGCACCTAGAGAAAGAAAGGTTGTAAGTCTGTATATCAGGATGTAATGACCTTGGTGCTGCCCAGGTGTGACAAGGCCAAATCATCTAGGAACCTTCAGTAACCTTGTAATCAAAGACAAAATAAGGAAATAGCCGAACAAAAAAAGAATTGAGGGGCTTCCTATTGAACAAACACAATAATGGCAAAGTACCCAATTCTGAGCAAGGCGACAGCCTTTCCTAAGGAACTCTGTGGAACAAAAGGAGTTTGTGAAGAGTGCTGATTGGAGTATTTGTGTGTCGATGCGTTTGTGATGGCATATACGGCATGCAGCTCCTCTTGAAAGTTGGTTGTGGGTTTATTCAGGTAGAATACAAAGAGAACGTATGCAGCCTGCAAAAGGCTTGTCTGGTGCAATCTGCCACGGTACACAATGACCCAATCTCTATTTTCTCTGCTCTCCCTCTCTCTCTCTCTCTCTCTCTCTCTTTGTGTCCTTTAATCAAGTTGAAAAGCCAAATGACATTCTGTTCTAGTGCAAATGCAAGAAAAATGCCACCTGCGTGGCCTTGGCTAGTGGTTAGAGCAATAAAGCTGAAAAAACATCTCAAAGTGACGCATTTAACTCATTGTGCTTTGTAAACCGGTGTTATTTAGATAACAATTGTGCTATTTTCTTTTGATGTAAGCTGTAAGGTGTAAAAACAGTCCGTTTGTGCTTATTTAAATAGATGCGGTAGTAGTCGGAGTCTCAGTTCGGATTTCATCCTCTCAGCGTGTTTCTCAGAACCATTTCATTGCGCAGCGTGGCATTGACCTTTTGACACACCACCTGCACTTAGATACTTAAAATAGCAGGTGCTGAAAGACCAAATGCTACAGCAGTAAAAGACAAAAAAAGTAATTTTCTGAAAAGGTGGGATGAAGTGAATTGTTAATGTAAGGTCTTTCTTTCATGAGATCAGGTTTTAGTTATGTTTCCGCTACCTCTAAGCATAGATGGGTATGTAATACTTTAATGGCATTTCAGTGCATATGTCATTTCAAAATCACTGTGGGAACTAGTGAAATAAATTAAAATATAGCTTTTACAGCTTTAATAAATACATAGGGAAAAAAAATAATATTGTGAGAAAGTATTACAATTATATACTTCAAAATAGAATTTATTTGTGTAGTTCAAAGTAGAGCCCTGCAAGGGCCTCGAATTTAGGCCCGGCCCTTGCCCTGAGATGCTCAGGCCCGAGCATGGCCCGTGTCCGACAGCTTATCAGAATTACCAGCCCGAGCATGACCTGAGCCCGTCTTTTTTCCCTTCTAACAAAAAATCTTACTTTTAAAAAAATAATACCGCTGTTTCAGCTATTAAAATAGTACAGTTTTGAGTGTAATTGCAGAATGATTATATTTTGTTCCGTTTTTTTATTAAGCTAATTTAGACATTTTTTGTTCGTTAAATATAAGTTTGGCCAGCGTCAGACAGTGAGCTGATCTTAAAGTATGACTGATTAATTTAGCCTTCTCAAATAATCACGACTTTCCTTTAAAAATCGGTAGACATGCTAAAACAGTGCAAACATATAACAATGTTTAAACGTTAAACGCTAAAAGAATAAATGTGATGGTTTGTGCAGAGAATGACGCTGCGTAATTTTCTCTGATAAAGGTAGGAGCAATACGTCATTCAGAACTGTAAAGGGTCTACTTTTATTTGTGTACAGCGACAGTAAACGTGATTTTATAAAATAAAGAAAACAAGCATCTTCTGCCTTCTCGTCTTGAACAGGAGCGCTTCACATAAATGAAACGAAACTCAGCGAAAAAGACATGATAAATGTATCTATAGAAAGCTTTAAATTACTATCTAGCAAAAAAACAAAAACTCATTAATTCAATTGAATAATCGGTAAAGATGACTTGTCTTTATGAGGAGATGGAGAATCAGAAAATTCCTCTTTGCGATACAGACTTAGAAAAAACCCCTACACATTCCGAGGCCCGACGCGGGTCTGAACTATGACGTCAAAATTGGCCCGAATTCCGGCCCCGAGGGGCATAAAAAAAGTTGGGGCCTGTCAGACCCATGCCGTAAATGCAGGGTTCTAATTCGAAGCTGAGTTTTCAAGATTATTTCAGTCTTTAGTCAATGTGACATAATCTTTTAGAAATTGTTCTAATATGCTGATTTATTATTAACTATGTGATTATTTAACCTTTTTCATAATTATTTAATGAATGCAAATTGAAAAAAGAACAGCTTTTATTCAAGCTAAGTCTTTACTGTTGCCTTTTTATCAATTTAACACATCTTTGTTAATTAAAAATGTATATTATTTAAAACAACAAATTCTTTGACTATGCCTATGTATTTCACATTATGATTTTTGGAGATCCTTGAGCCGTTTTCATGCCAGCTGTGCATCAAATCTGTTGGAGGAAGTGGCATGGGAAGGTGTTACCAATCTTTTGCCTAAATCTCCACCGGTATTTTGCAAAATACCGGTCAATACGCTGTATTAAACATTTAACGAGAGTGAAATTGGCCATAGCAGACATCACACTCTGTACAAGAAATATGAATTACCCTCTATAAACTTGTCTCTCGTCTGAAATGCAGGCAGACATCACTAATGAAAACAGCCATAACCCCTGTCAGAATTCTTAAAGCGTCTTCTGTTCCAGCATGCCGGTTGCTAATGGTTAACAGAGTTTGCCTCATCACTGTAGCGAGGTTGGAGCGTGCCGTGTGTGCATGATGCAGTTGGCGGGCAGCCCTGCACGTCTGTCGCCGGCTCCCCATATTGATAAAGACGGGGCGGCCTCCCTCGGCCCTTTTCCTTTGGGAACGCAGCTCTGTTTGATGCCACTTCTGCTTTTTAGTGATGCCTCCTCTATCGTTCTCGATCTGAGCAGAGCAGTAATGTTAAGGACACTCCAAAAGTTGCTTTTCTTGCAACTCTCTGTGGTTATGCTCTCTCTGTTCATCTAATAACTGCTGAAGGTACTGAAGTGGACTGCCATGATCTCTCAAAGCATTGATGGGAGTGAATACCAAAAAAAAACCCAATAAACATCAACTTTAGAAATAGAAATACCATTAATTTACAAATAATATTCCAAAATGCTGTTTCCATATTAAAATGCCCCTATTATGGATTTTTGAAAACTACCTTTAATGCACTGTATAACACAGATCTAAGTGAATGAAAATAAACTGCAAAGTTATAAATCTGAAAGTTGACTGAATCATTGAAACGAGTCATTTTTAAAATGGGTCCAACTTTTCATGTTGACATCAAAATGAAACATTAGCCTATTGCCCACCCACTAGTTGGTCTTTTCCGCTTCCGTGCACGTTTATTCTTTGCCACTACGTGCTGTTTTTGTAGTGATAAAAGCTAACAAACACTGCTTTAAATGAAATCGACTAATCACGTGAGGGGATTTGGAGAAATGAATCATATGAATCATTTTGGAGTCGTTGAACATATAAAGTAAAAATAAGAAAATAAGAATAAAAAATAAGATAAGGCTATAAGAAAATGTAAGTGTTTTAGACCTTGCTCTTACCTTTCATAACCCATACGTAATAGGGGCACATTAAAACAAAATATTAAACCACAGTATAATGTATATTCTCCTCCTTAGTGTTCTTAATATAGGATAACTTAAAATCAAAATAAAAAGCAAGAAAATTCTGTTTTTATTTGTTCCCAGTTAAGTTGTTCCAAACCTGCATGAGTTTCTTTCTTCTATTGAACGCAAAAGATTTTGATAAATGTGTGGAGCAAAACTTCATAAACTTTTTCCACACTATAAAAGTCAGAGACTACTGGGAACGTGTTGTTTTCCAGCATACTTCAAAATATATTCTTTTGTATGAAGCAAAAGAAATAATCTCTTATAGGTTTGGAGCGACTTGAGGGTGAGCTAAAGGTCTGTTGAGCGAAATGCAACCTCTCGCTCTTAAAGCAAGAAATATTCCACTTATTCACAGCTCATATTCAGATAAGCCATTCATTCCGCCTCAGGCTGAAATCCTAGAATCACCCTGATCATCTGTATGAATATGTACTGTTTTGCTGAATTTCCCTTGGTGTTGAAATCAGTTTTAGCATGGTTATTGATTTGTGTATGTGTGTGTGTGTGCATGTTTGAGTTGAGCATTAAGGCCTGCCGGTCTGCATTTGTGAGTCTGATACAACCTCCCCCTGGGATTAATTTCCCAACTGTATGTGTATCTTTCCAATTCCCTGCACATACTGCTGTAACATCATAAAAAAGCTGAGCTCCACTGAGTGTAAACTACACTTCAGCTCAGCCGCTTTCCTACCTGTTAATGAGGCCTACGTCAACATCCTATCCTACCTGTCTCAGCCGATGGGCGTTTATGAGCTGCTGCAGTCAGTGCAATGGGCACTGCATAAAGAAGCGTTTGCTTATTGTGGTCCTGAAGCCCGGCCATTAATCTGGCCCCTTTATCTGGCCCTCCGAATGTCTGGCCATCATAATTTATACCATTCAGGGTCTTGGTCAGCACACTCCACTTTCCGCATCTCTGCTTGTTATTTCTGTATATGGAGTCCAGCCACTGATGTGCTTATTTTTTACCTCAACCCACACAGAGGCAATTTTTTCTTTCTCGTCCTCATCTTTTGCATAGAGAGGAGAGCATTTCCTTGAATGGGGACCATGTATAGTCAATTGGGGCCAAAGGAGTACGGCCTTTGTGCTGCCAGAGTTCTGGATACAAAGCCAATGCGTTCAGTAATGAAACCACGAGGGTCATTGTATTGCAGAGCCAAGGCTGCAGTGCATCACGTCTCTCAGTTTCGTACTGCAGCATCATACGGCGCTGTGAAAGAAGAGCTTTAATTCAGCAGTCCAGTCTTGTGTAGACACAGTTGTACGAGCCAATTCCACTTGTCAGGCTTTCTTTCTTCAAACCGTGAGGAATTCTGAAAAGCTACAATCTAATGGTGTCTAACACTATCCGGTATATACTATGAAGCCTCAAACATAAAATACAATGCGGTTTAGCAGGACTCAGTAATATTGATTTTTTTTTTCCCCTCCCTGATGGTTTACCAACCAAATGAAAATATTTGACTAATTTGACTCAATTTTACCCACTGATAAAATTGTATTAGCTATAACATACTTTTATAGTATCGTGTATATTATATATAAAATAATGTATATCATTAAGAATATTCATATTAATAAAACTATGCTTATATTGTTTATTCATCTTTAATTAATTAGAGTTTATTTGACCCTAGCCAAATTAAAATTCTATTTATTTATTTTTAGGGCTATTTATTTACTCTTAGGCATATGCATATAAATATTTTTTAATATCGTAAGCAATTAATTATAATGTATCGATTTGACAGTCCTAATTAATTTGTTCATTCGTTTGATCGTCTCTGTTTAATACATTTCATTTCCTAGACTTTAAGTGCTATGCTAGTAGATTGTGTTAATTATTATTATTCTTTTTTTTTGTATGTGTGTATTTATTTTATTTGTTTGTTTGTTTTTGTTTGTTAAAATATTTATTTGCAGTAAACTGGAAACAAATGCATATAAATATTTGTAATATTTGTAATTTGTAATCTGTATTACATGTAAAGTTTCCGTTAAAGTAAGGCATTAAAAATGATTGTAAAAGTTTTACGTTTCCGTCAATGGAGAACTAACTCCAAATACCCTCATACTGGCCCCTGATGTGGCATCTTTATTTTCCATATGATTTTTGTCTTACTCTAGTTTGTAGTGCACTTGTGTCAAGTTGTCTGAAAGTTATCAAAAGTATTCAGCCTATGCGTTTGCATTAAACATGCCGGGAGAGTTCTATCCCTCAAATCCAGGTCCAGTGTCTGTGTTTGTGTGTGAGGATGTGCCAGAACACTGAGTGTATTCACCCATGAGAGAAAACAAGAGAAAAGAGAGCAAGAGTGATTGAGAGTTCCAAAGATTGAGGGAGACAAGGCAGTCACAGAGTTCATATTTGGAAGAAATACATAAAGGATGGTGTCCAGCTGTCATCTTAAATGACTAATAATGGTTAGATCTTTCAGATTAGTCAGCTAATAGAGCTGTACCACTGCTTTAGTCTAAAGTAAGCCTGCTCCTCCCGGCATGGGTCAACTGATCACCGTGGGGGGACGAAGAGGCTCTTGAAGCAGGCTAACCTGCCGTAAAGGAGCCATGAAGGGCATAGACCCCTCTAGTCTAGAGGAGGAAAGAAGTGTAGGTGAAAGCTTTAGCTTCAAAGTGCAGAATATGGCCTGCAGTCAGACAGGCCAGTGAAGAGCATGCCACCTAAATGGAGAAGAATGTGTCTGGAAGGACATCGTTGTTCTGTGAAAGCTGGTTCACCTGTGATGTAGTCAGTGACCCTTTAACACAAAACAATCTTGAGATTTCATCTTCGATTCCTTCTTGTATGTTCTCCAAATTTTATTTCTCTGACAGACTCAAATGCTATGAAGTGACAGTAAACACGCTGATAATGTTACAAAGGACTTCGATTAAATTTAAATTGTTATTTCGAACTATGCATTCATCAAAAAATACATTGAATATTAAGCTGCACAAGTGTTTTTTAACATTGAAAGTTAATAAAAGTTAATGGATACATAATAAATGTGTGTTTGATACAAAGCAGTTCTTCAAGAATAAAGTAGAAACAGCTTTACAACCTTGATGAACATGTGCTTATGTATATTTATTATGCATATACTGTATAAATACACACACACGCATGCGTTGTTTATATATTGAATATATTTGTATGTAATATAAATTATATGAATTGAAAATATTTACATATATACATATATATTTCTAACTGTAGGCTATACTGTAAATGAGTATATAATATTTACACATATGCAGTATTATGTAAACTATAACTTTTTAATTTGGATGCAGTTAGTCATGATTAATTGATTGACAGCACTAATATTTTTATTAATTCGACTAAATTCTGAATTCATACAGATTACCCCCAAAAAATGATAAAGAAAACTTCTGTGAGTACTCCGATGTTAGAAATACGGCAAAAGTCACAGAGACGTGTTATTATATTTGTGTGGAACTGTTGGTTTAAATCATTTATACAGTATTGTGTCGTATCTCAGTAATGTACTTCTGATAAATCAAGTGAGTGTTTCAAGCCAGTGACTCAAATGACCGGATTATCCCAGTAGTCAAAAGTCTGGCCGTACAAGAGCTTCAATGACACTAGACTAAACAGTGCCTCAGAAAACACAAGAGTCATGTTTTCTTTCAGTTGTTTTTGTCCTCAGACAGAGAAGCAAAACTTTTGATTAGTGGTGTTTTGATGTACTCTCTATAGTGGCTTGTGTGTGCTTGTTGTACTCCCATCTGCAAAACTTCAAGAAGCTAGAATTATTTAGGATCCCTCCGATCTCTCGTTCGCTTTCATTCTGTTATTTAGTTGTCTGTCTTCGCCTTCATTTCGGTTCAGTGCTTATGATGTTAGCTGCTGAATTGGCCGTGCAGACAGAGGGCTGTTTTCTGTAATAGGGATGGCAGCTGCCCAAAGACGGCCATTGAACTGCCAGGACAGTCTGTGACATACTTTTGTTTTCATGCTTGGCCAAGCTTTTGTTAGCAGTGATGCTAATTGACTTCAAAGTAATTCCTCCATATTTGAACAGCATAGCAATGATAAAAATGACTACAGCACTGAACTGGCTAATGATAGACCTGGTTAATAGGCATATTTCAATAGAGTGCACTACAAATAGCTTAATGCACTAAAGCTATTAAGTGTGTCAGTGTATTTTTAATTTTATGATTTCATGAGTCCTATCTATATATAACCATTAATAAAAAAAAAAAAACCAACCTAATTAAATATTGAAACAATTTTAACAGCATAATATTAGTATATATTTTTATTATATTATATTATATGATATATTTTATTGTTTATTCATTCACATTTTAACCACATTGCAAGATGTCTTTTTGTTTTTTGACTAATCTAAGCAGAAAATGTTGATATGTTATGGGGATTTATTATGAGAAAAAATAGCATAAATAAATAACATTAATAATGTAAATAATATTAAAATAAATCCAAATGAACCAATTATTTAGATTTTTTATTTATTTATTGTTATTTAAGCATTCTTTCAGTTGATTGGTTGCATTCGCAATATCATTTTGTGAAACCGAGTGGTAGTCTGATAGTGGTAATGTAGTATTTTGTTATACTTGGTGGAAAAGAAATTACTTCAAAAGGGGTGTGTGTATATATATATATATATATATATATAATAAAATTATATATATAATTTTTTTTTATTTTTTATTTTTTGGTCATACTTGATTCTGCTGAAAGACCAGAAAAAGTGTATGAATTCAATCTGAACCCTTAATGACTCAAATGACATGATCAACATGAATCTGAACCAAATCATTTGTTAAAATGAGTCAAACTTCCCTTTTGATTCATTTACAATGTATTTCCCTCCACTTACCTTCTTGCATCCTCAAAACAGCGCGACAAAAGAGTGTTTTGTCACACATGATAGCAAAGAAATCACATATTTCTGGAAAACACCCCTATTTTTAGCCGGCACAGTTTACGTATCCTCACACTCACAAACACACTCTTTCTTCAAAAGCACGGGTCTCAGTGGGTTGGCTTCATGTTTATGAGAGGCCCAGTGGGGGTGAGAGCTTCCATGCTGTCAATGTGGCTAGAAAATGGCCCTCCATTCCAGGGCGGCTTCAACAGCGAGCGTCTGCCATATACCTAATAAGGGTTCACCTCACTTTTTCACTACAACCATGTGCTCAATACCAGTTCATATTCAGTTTAAGACATCAGAGTAGAGACTAAGAGGCTGTTTCTAATAAGTCAAAGACAGATGATGATAATACTTGTGTGGGAAATGACTGCGCGGTGAGAAAACTCCAAATCTAGTATTATTTTTGGTGATGCACACCACAGTGTCAGTATTGGGAGAGTGTGTGAGCGTGTTATTTATCGTTCCGGAGTCTAGGTGTGTGTTCCTGAGCTCTCACACTCTCCTGCTGTTCTCTGGGGGATTGAGCTTGTCGGTGGTTCCAGCACCTGCTGCTGTAACAGTAGATGCAGCTTTACGAAGAGATGAGGAAAAAAATCTCCCACTGAGCAGCGGGGAGAAGAAAATAATATGTGAGGCTTCTTCCACTATCTCCAAGCCTGCATTCTGTCTCTCTTTCCTCCACACCTATAGCGCAGTCGCATGTAAACAAGCACAGTGATTGTAACAAGTAACTCTTGGCTTGCTGCAAAACTTTTCTGCGAGCAAACACGACACATGATAAAGACGAGGCTGGGTTTACCAGTGCTAATCTGTAGTGACAGGGTTGCTAATGCCAAGAGAGATTGCTGCTAACACTCATTAACCACAAGAATGAGTGAAACTGAGTGTGTGTGTGTGTGTTTGTGTCGCTCCGAGGCCTTGTGGATAAGTGTGTGTGATGAGCACAGATAAGCGGTCTCCAAACACTGAAGGATGCAATGAGGTAATCTTGTGTCAGATAGGTACTACACCTGCTGTGGAGTGCTCTGTGTGTGTGTGTGTGTGTGGATTTGTTTTTGCACTACCTGCAGGGACAAAATGCAACGATTGTGAGATCTAAGAAAACTACAAATCAATGCCTTATGTTACATGTGCAAATGCTGAGGAAATATGTTTAATACATTTTGATTATAACCTGTTTAATGTGAGTTAAACAAATCAGTTTTCTCACACATGAAGCACAAAAGCTTTGTTTTATGAACAATTCCACCGAAATCTACTTTGTGAGCAACTCATATGATACATATTACTAGTATAAATAACTCAAATAAGAATTGCATTGCATATCCTTTTGAATATATTGAAATATGACACTCCTTAAAACAAATATAAACTTATAATCCAAAGAAACAAATGCGGTAAAAAATACATCGCAGAGCAAAGAGGGAACTGACAATGTGTCAACAGACGAGCCTAAGCAGGTTACTTCTGGTATGATACAAGGTCTCAGCATTCAAATTTGTAATTTTTTACAAAATTCAAATAATAGATATCGTTTTGTGGCTCTTTAATAAGTCGTGACTGACCACTGTAGCATATTGCTATATTATACGTGAACGTATTTTGTTACTACGCAAAGATGTTGATACACACATTTTTTTACATTTTAAGTCCACCAAAGATTCTGATTTGTGCAAGATGACAGATTTAGCATTATGATTGGCCAGATTGCCTGATCAAACTCTTTGCGAACCATCAATTGCGAAAAAAGGTACAAATTATAAGATGTTTACTCAAGAAGTCAGAATTGTGTTTTATAAACTTAAAATAAAAAATAAACTTAAAACTTAAAAAACGAGTTTAACTTACAAACCGTATCTTTAAATTCTGACTTTTTCATCTTAAAATGATAAAAAAATTTCCCTTCACAAATATGAGTTTGTAATCCCCTCCACCCCTGTGAATTTTATTCAACTCACAGTTGGAACTCACAGTTTTTTCTTGGAATTCCAGGTTTATGTACAGAATTGCCAGTTTATAACCAGTACTTAAGTCACTGAGGTGTGTCCCCCCCATGATTTAAAAAACAGAAAATGAAATCCCTCTAACAAGTGCTCTAAATGCATACTAACCTCTGTGATTTACCCGTGTCTTCACACTATAGTTTACTTTACACGCCTCCACCTTCTCTCTGTTCAGTCCTGAGGGCCCGAGCATAGATTTCCATTACGGCTTTGCTGTCGGACAGAGTAAGAGCTTCTCAAGCATGCTGTGAAGATTAGCCAACATGCTTTCTGATGGGGAAAAGGATAAAGCTAAGAAAAATCACAGAGTGCCCTCATTTTATTTTATCTTTATCTCTCTATCACTTTCCCCTCATGCCTGTTTTCTCTTCTTTGCTCTGTCCTTGTCCTTTAAGACAGGAGTAAGAATGCTCACATCACACAGTTCATTCGGGCGCAATCACTGTATCTTTATATATCATCTCCCAGAAGTGCACTAGAGTAGATGGGACGAGCCAAATCCTATTAGCATGCTTTAACCTCATATTTCTAATGATTGATGTAATTCAGAATGAGTTTTAGCAATTACTGCTACAATAATAATAAAAGGTTAAATTTTGAATTGAGTCATATAGCAAAACAATGACTTCTTGTGATCGTTTGCTCATCCTGATATTCAGATTGTTCAGAAATCTCCTAATATTTCATGTCAAGATAACTAGCACTGCAAATAGGCCTGGATTGCTTTATACCACAACGATTTGCAAAGACGGATCTTGCACATTTGACTTTTCCGCATTCACCTTTAAAATATATATATATATTTTTTTTTTTTTCCCCTGACTTGTTCTTTTGAAGATTCTTTCCTTTTTTTGTAATATTGAAGAACGGCGAGTAGTTGTTCATCATGGTGTTGTGGCATTTGAGAAGACAGTGCTGATATTTAGGCTGTGTTTAAACTCTGAGCATGGCAGTGGAATGCTTCTGTACAGAATGCAAGAAGCCGCTGACTCTGGAAGTCAAGCTCTGTGAAAGGTGTTTGAAAATGCACTTTGGATTATTTATACGGTTTGATTAGATTGAACGGATATCCCCCAGGTTGACTTGACCTCGAAAGAAACCACTATTATATTCAGAGGATATTAGAGACTGTGCAGGTCACATCAGATATTTATCTACTTTACTGAAAACTGTTATGGAGCATTTATGGTGTGTGAAGACATGCTAAGTTATTTAGACTGGCTAAGATTTTCTTTTAATATTTAACACATAATGATTTTAAGTTGATTTCAAATCATTAAGAATAACAACTATATTAATCATAAGCATTAAAATGAATTATTTATCACTATTATTGTTATTGCTGTTGTTATTTATTATATTATTGCTATTATTATTGTTATTATTACTGCTATATGTTCACTTTGAATTGTTATATATGAAAACAATCGGTGTTTATCCCACCTCGTTTGTGTATGCTTGCAATGGCAAAACATATATTAGCCTAACTATTAGCGTGTGTACACATTAAATTCTTCAAATTTACATTAATTAGTTGTCATGCAGTTTAAGAGATGTTTTTGTTTCCAGGGGCCCTGCAGGACTTGTTGATTTAGAGGCTGTGCACAATAGAGTTTGTCTCTGTATTCCAGCGCATTTGTGGGTTCTGTGTTTGGGCGCTTCTCAGTACATCTGTTTTGTTTGCCCCATGATGCCTCATAAATTCTCCACAGTGTGACTTAATAGCAGCAATGATAGCTGCCGCAGGCCCCTGGAGATCTCAGTTTCACCTTAATTAAGATCAGCATTAAACTAGGGCCACTGTAAAATCACCATGAAAAAAAACCCCAGGCCCCCAAGGCCAGCTCTGGCCATTAAAGGACCGTGAAAGCAACTCATTTTTGTGTTTACTCATTAGTTGTTTGGTTTGTGCAGCGCAGTGGCAATTTGTTAGGCTGGGTGTGAGTGATAGTAATGCTGAGGTACAACACCAGTGCTCTGGAAACTTGTTAAATGAAGGCAAACGACTTCAGAACTTTTTACGTGAGATGAGCTTATGCTGTTGATGGCATTGTTTTAGAGAAGTAGTGAAAATGCTGTCATCATTAAATCACAATGGTCATCGTTTCCAAGCTAATATTGCAGAGCCTTTAAGCTTCAAGGCTACAACACTTGCATCAGTCCATACAAGAAGCATTTTATATATAAGCCATCTGATAGATTTGTGTGAGCAACATTTCAAAAGTTATTCACTAGCATGGTCATGAGAAAAGAAATAGGCTATTGTGATTGAATCATTCCTTTGAGTCAGATCTCTAAAAAAATCTGTCAATAAACAACTACTTCTTTTTTTCTGTGCCTCACACAAAGCTAGGAATATGGCTTTAGAAAAACGTGGAATATAGTGAATAAGTAGTATGGAATGTATTTTTCTTACTTTTTGGTGTTCTGTGTTCTTTCCTTATTATTATGGGGAAAATGACTGGTACAAGTTATTGCAACAAATCTTTTTTTTATTCATATACATTTTTAACAGGACACCGACCCGATGTCATCATGGACCGATTCCTTTCCTGCTTAATGAGGACAATCCATTTTTATTGTCCTTTTTTATTATAACCCTCAGGTCTTCATTATGTGCCACAATTGCATTTCAAAGGGAATCATATGTAAAGGTCACCTGAAATATGATGCTTCTGCAGATTTGCAATTTGTCTGACACCTTAAAATACTGAAATACCCATTCAGTTTTGGACACTAGACAAGAACATACTGGCCACCTTGGACCATGTGGAATAAGCAGAAAAGTGGAACATTCATAGGCTAAAGGCATTTTGGCAGGGCTATGTAGACATTGTCCATCATTGAAGAAGTGGACATGAGGTCAAAGGTCAAAGGTCATATTCCCCTCTGGCTATTTATCTTTCTCATTCTTCTTTTTTGGTAGCTGTGGAAACAGGCTGAGGGAATGCTGACACTGAAAGATCTGGTTGTCTCACCAATGGTACCAAATTAAACCAAGGAGAATTTAGACCAGGTCAAGGGCTCCATTTAAATTGAGCTTGGGAATTTCAGGGTCATTTGGTTGAAAATGTGCTGAATTTTGTTCTGTGGAGAGTGATGTTGAATAATATTATGCTACTTCTTGTTCTAAAAAAAAAGGAAACATAACATATCGTGATTTTATCAGCTTGGAAATAATTGAATTGTGGAAATGGCTGTAATATGGCAAATTGTTGAACAGGAAGGGTTAAAAAATTATATATATAAAGAATGAATGAATGAATGAATGTATAACGTTGTTTCACCAATAAAAAATAAAGGAGCTATATATGTATTTATAAAATATGCATGCTAATACCAGAAAGTAAAAAGTTGATTTTGATTGTATCTTAACAAATATATTGGACCAATCAGAATAAGCTGGTGGGACACTTACATATTCATACAATGTCAAACAAAGTTCTTTACACAGAAGTGTTTAGTGAACTCTGAATTGTACAACATATCATCAGAAAACCATCACAACCTTTTTTTATATACCATTACTGAGAAATAAGACCCCCTGCCCTCTGCTCTATTGTATTACTTGCCAACTTGCATTTTTGATGCAACAATGCACTGTGTTTTGGCCCCCTGAGACAGAATGAGGAACTAGTACTGTAGCATTCTCCACAGCTTACATGTTTGTGTGTGTGTGTGCACATGAGTGTAAGGCAGGCTTTTCTCATTAGTCTATCTTAAGGCCATAAGCAACCCTTGCATGGCTGCCCTTGTGCCGGCAGGGCATGCGACAGGCCATGAAGAAATATGCTTGGACCATACGGTGATGGAATCGCAGTAATGAATGCAGTCTGCCATTCCAGAGCGGTTCTTGCTCTTGTTTATTTCTCCTTTCATTTCTGTTTCTCTTGCTCCACTCATCATGATGATATTAGCATTTTGGTGTGTAATCTGATTATCTGTTCCTCTCTGTAAGAACAGTTTATGGCTAGCGGTCTTTGATTTGGTCATTTATGCATGTTTCATCAACTACAGACACTTTTATGTCCCAGAGGTTGAGTTTTATTTAAATAAACAGATTATTCGTTTATATATGCATGTGGTCATATTAAATCTGACGTATCATCATCATTTAATTATGTATTTATTTTTTACGTTATTACGAAATGATTGCTTTGTGTGTAGACTTCTGTCTTAAAATATAAAACTATATTATAATATAAATGTATGTATATATATGTGTGTGTGTGTGTGTGTGTGTGTGTGTTTATTTGAAAGAGATTTATATCGACTCTTCACCAGTAAAGTGTATGATGAATGTGGCATATTAGTCTAGTCTTTTCACTTTTTTAATTATAATTATGACAAATTTTATTTTATTTATTATTATTAATATCATTTATTTATTTTGTATATTATGCATTTTAAATATTTTCAATAAATACATTGTAAGTTTAAAACAGATAATTTAATCATAAATAATTTAATTTGACAAAACATAAAATAAATAAATAAATCACTTTTAGAGTTATCAAATGAGAGAGAAATGAGTTCTTAAAAGTCAGCAGTGCCAAATGTGCAGAGTTTTATAAACACCAAATATCTGTCTCTTACTTTTGTCTTCAGGACATCCATTTTGAATTCTGATCCTAAATGTTCGTAACCATAATCTTAATTGTTTTCTCAGCCTGGAGGAAGACGAATATGTCTTTCCATCTAAGCTCTCAGCCCTGGTGTGTTTCAGAGGCTTAGTATGCTTTTATTGGCCAGCTTTAGTACAGGATAAGCAAAAGGTTACTTCGATATGTCACAGGCACACATCGTTCAAGAGAAGAGCCAACACTGATGGGGACCAGATGGTTATAGAGCTTAATCCTGTAATGAAAAGTGTATATTCACATTTACACACACAAACACTGCATCAAGTTCTTCCTGTGTCGGTTCACACGACAGATGCCACGACAGATAGGAGGGAGGTGACCACACAGAAACTCAAGGAAACTGATAAATCTAACTCTCCCGCTCACGCACGTTCACACAGAGATACTTCAGATCACAGAACAGATGTCACGTTCGAGAGGGAAAAAAAAGTAGAAAGGAGCTCATACATAATCACACACACAGACATTCTCTGTTCACACTGTCCGTCCTTTTTGTAGATAATTATGCCGGATGCCTCTGTAGTTCAGATCAGATTTCTTTGTATTGAGTCACCGTATTAATGCTATTTAATGTCTGCACGTATCCATTTCCCCTGTTTCCCGTTAATAGAGATGTCAGCCAGCTTTGTTAAACCAAAGAGGTTTATTAGACATGAAACAAACCTCTCCTCTGATTGAAAGAGCAGAAGAAAAGAAGCGTTTCTCTCGCTTTTCCTCTGTGGCCGCATTTGAAAAGCACTTCTCGTTTCTGATTGTGCAGCGCTGCATTCATTTCGCCCGTCGGCCTCTGTTTCTGGTATGCTGAGCGCGCAGCGAGGTTTTGTGGCAATCTGAAGTGCTTGTTGTGCCTTTTGTCTTTGAGGATCTTGCTCATCTTCCAGCGCTGTAACCTTGATCGCCGAGAGCCACGTTTTGAACGGATAAGCATGCTCTGAATTGCCACAAACAAGCAAAATGTGCCAGACCAAGGTTAACATGACCGCCTGAGCGTGAAAATTTTGAGAGGGTGAAAGAGCAAGAGCTTAAATGCATTTATTTTAATAGCTATTTCTTTCTGTGAGTGGAAAGTGGAGCAAAAATACGTACAAATGTGCAAGGCAAGACTTAAATAAGAATTCCTGGCTGCACCTTAGGTTTTTGTTAAAAAGCCTATATCTTTATAAAGTTGACTATAAAGTTCTTTAGAGGTTAAAACAAAACTTGTTGACGTTGCAACACAAGTTCTTCAGGAAAAATGAAGCTCTCTTGGGCGCTCTGAAGCATCAACACAATTTCTAAAGAAATGTAAAACATCAAGCTCGCCGACATCCCCTTAAATCAATGTTTCGCTTCGGTACAAGTTGATCTGTCTGTCGTCTGTGGCTTGCTGTTGAACAGAAAATGATTTTGATCAGTTCCTCAATTTGTAAAAGCAAAATAGTGGATGCTTAATGGGATCCAAAGTTTCTCAGACACCACTTGCTTTTCAAAATGCTTTCATTTACCTTTAGAATATGCACCGTCAAACAACCTCAGTTTCTACCTTAAGGCTTACTTGAACTTACTTGAAGGATTAAGTCTTACTTGAACTTAACAGTGGGTGTAATTGTATAGATTTGAAATAAACTAGTAGTGATGTGACTCTACTTTGTGGATAGTTACCAGTTATTCTGCAGTGAAAGAGTGCCGTCAGAATAAGATCAGATAAAAATCACAATAACCATTGAATAATGGATAATTGTGATGGTTTATTAGCTGTTTGGACTTTATTCTGATGGCACCCATTCATTGCAGAAGATCCATCTGTTCCGATAAAGAGTATTTAATCTACATCTTGTATGCTTAGAGGGTGAATAACTTGTCAGTAAATGTTATTTTTTGTTCGTTTTATTAATTATAGTTTAGCTTTATATCAAGTCTGGAAAAAAAAAAAAAAAAAAAAAACCTGCATTTAACACGCAGTGCAACACTGAAGGCTACATTGTATCCTAGTACCTGGTATCCTTAACACAAAAAGTCACAGCAGTTGAATTCAGACAACTTTTGAAAGCCATTTTACCCCAGTAGTCTCATGTTAACACACAGTGTTTAAATCTTGTGAATCTCCTTTTTGGGTTTGTCTACACAGCATCAATCTGTAAAGACCCTTTTGCAACCTGTATTTTGAAAAGCATAACAGCCCGGATTGATGGCAGCGTAATGAATGCAGATCCGCAGAGCATCCAGCTGTTAACCCGCGCTCCCTTTGTGGTAATTGAAACATGGGTTTTTCAAAAGCAGGCAGATAATTCGCATTATGTCAGACAGTGCCACTCTAATGAGAAAGCTCTTTGCAAGCGACACCAGGCAACGACTTCCAGCATCCCATATTCCTTTGCCACACAAACACGCACACACAGAAACAGCCTCCTTCAGAAGCGCGTATCCTCACATCCCATGAGGCTTTGGTGTCTGTCACTCCGAGAGAGAGGAAGAAAGGGAGAGAGAGACAGAGTGAAAAACAAGGGTTTAATGAAATGACGAGATTAATACGCAACAGCCAATCATTTCACTGTATTTAAAATGTTAAGGCTTTTGTTTAGGTTGAAAATGTTTGCGACACTGGCATTTGTCTTGCATACAATATCTGTGCCAGATGAAGAAAGCAGACGACTTGCCACCATAATAAGAAATCAAGGCAAGATGACTGGTGCAAACTGGTTCAGATCTGAATACTGAGAGCTCTTCATGTCTTTTCATTGCATTTCCTACACATATAGAGGAAGTCAGTGTATGCTGTTTTCACTCATACACTCAAAGAGAATGCATCATTTCCTTTCATGAAGCAAGCATCTTGCCCTTCTTGACTTGCTTTTCTTGAGAAATAAGCAACTTGTGTTTACATTACTTTGCATAACCAAAGTTTAAGCATGGGTGACAGCAATGAGTTCATTGAGAAACTGAAGTGTCTATATATATATAAATCAAATAAATGTCCATGAACACGAATCAATAGATTAAAATTTCCATCAAACTGGGTTGGATTTAGTTTGTCAAATACGCATGTTTTACAATGTTTAGATATTTGAAATGGGGAAACAAGACAAAAATATTCAGCAAAAAAGTATTTTTTTTGCAGTGCAGTATTTATAATTCAGAGTTATGTGACGTTGTTATGCTAGAGAGCATTTTATTGAACAAAATACAGTAAAATAAAATATGTCTGCAATATGTTTTGCTCTGTTTTGTCAGATGCTGAGAATATAGTTGTGTTTACCTAATAAAACTTTGTTATGTCTACTTTTTGCAGTACACTTGATGCATGGAAGTAACAGCTTGGGCTGTAATGCTATACACCTAATTAATATTCATAGGCAAAGCTTGTAGGTTTGTCAAGTCATCAATATCTCTGTGTGTTTGTTCCTGTGTCGCAACTCAGTCGACTCAATATCATACATATTTTATTTTGGCCCTGCATATGATAAGTATACATTTATACTTGCAAGAATGTTTCACCGTTTGTTTGTGTATATAGTGGGTTCCAGTGGGTAGTGGGTAGTTAGTTCCAGTGTTAAAATAAAAGCCATTAAAATAAGCCCAAAGCACTTTTCCCGGAGTTCATTTCAGTCCCTCTCTAAACACTATGAGTGAATTTGTTTGGTCTGTCCGGCACAATAAAATAAACACTTCATTGATGGCTGCCGAGTATGTTGATGTTGGTCCCGCAGGAATGTCTCTGTGTTATGTACTTTAGTAGCATGACGGTGTCTTTGTAATAGGGTCATTATGTTTTCAGAGTTGAATAAACTGGGTGTATATGTACTGCAAGTATGTGTGTATTTGTGTGTGTGCTCTCTTCAGCAGTCAGTTTCTTCATTATTCAGAGTGTCATTATTCTCGACTAGTCAAAACTTGCTTAAACAAGAGCTGCTCTTAACATAAACACAATGACTGTGGTGGTCAGACGTGCTGTTCTTTTACCATTTAAGTACGTGAGCAGACGGCCACCCGGCTCTGTGCTCATCTGTCTCTCTCTAAACGGCCACTGCTTACTAATGACCTCTGACCCCTTTTAGTGAAGGACAGCCAGCCATCTCAAAGCAGAAGCCACATTTTTCTCGGTGCGAATCCTCCTTCTCCCTGCATTTTTCACCAGTTCTGTTAGTTCAACAAAGAATGCTGGGACTAGCGTGTTTTTGAATGAACAACTAATATTGTTTCGCCTATTACAAATATTGGTTTTGCTATAAGGAAGAAAGGAAAACTTGGAAATTCTGCCACAACAAATACACTTTTTTTTTTTTAATTTCTTTCCTTTTCTCTCAGTGTTTTGAAACCAACCTTGAAACGCAGTTTTTTTTTCTTCTTCTTTTTCAACGTGTATTCATGTGTTCTGCTTTTTTAGTGGTTTACTTGTAATATGATGCTAAAACTAATCAAGCTAACCTTGGTGCTCTTTTGAACCTTCTGTTCATGAAAGAATCCTCAAAAAAATGTATAATGGTTTATACAAAAATAAAGTTTCTTGGACTGCAAATCAGCATATTAGAATTATTTATGAAGCATCACATGGCTCTGAGGATGCTGAAAATTGTGCTTTGCCATCATAGGATTGAGTTAAACAAAAAAATATATTCAAATAGAAAACAGCTATTTTAAATGATAATAACATTTGCCAATATTGCCGTAAAAACAAAAACATAGTGAATGGTTTTGAACAGCGGTGTATCTCTTCTTTTCTTTTAATGAAGTAAACCTTTCTCTTTTTTAATTGTTGATATTACTGTCTTAGTTGGCTATAGAGATGCATAGAAAATACAGTGTGAGATAATAAAAAAACAGCAATTTTATGCTGCACTGCTACTTGTTGTGAAATGTAGCTCACTAAAGTTAGTAGCATCGATACTTTCAGCTACTCCTCAACTCTTCTCTCTTTCTCTCTCTTGCTGTAATGAGGGCGTTTGGTTGAGAGAGGCAGATGGAAGTGCCTGTGGGATTGTGGGAAGGCAGAAACGGGAGAAGGAGCTACGTAGAGGGTTGGAGAGACTGGTTATGGTGGTGCCATGTGGTGCCAGGGTCCGTCTCTGCCCTCTGGACATTAGTGCCAGTCTCGCTTGGTGGTCATCCAGGCTCACACAACCCTGCCAATTAAAGACCGCCTCCCAGGCTGCCCCCGAGCTTCCTGCTCCACCTCTATCTCTCTCACTCACTAACTTCATTCCTCCATTCCTTCTGTCAGTCTCTCTCCATCCCCTTCCCATCGCCTCTTGTGGTTTCCGCACACGAGTGTCTCTTGTTTCCCCTCAGTTCTTTTCCTCATCATTATCCAGCTTCAGACCTAAAGCCAGTTAACCCACTTTCAGCTCTCAGAGCAGGATCTGGCCAAGAAAACCCCTTCCAGTCCTGACATACTTAAACCACACATTTGATATTACCAGGCCTGTTATTCATCTGTGTGTATGTGCTCACGTGGAGAAATCAAAAAACTGATTCATTAGACTTATTTGCTGAAAACTCTTCAAAATAAACAGTATCTATCTATCAATAAATTTGTTTCTTATTTTTGCTCATCTATCTACAGTTAATTTGACATATTCATAGTCAAATTGCAATTTCACATCCATTTGCTACTGCAGTTTAAATTTAGGATTTAAAATGGAATATCTAAGGCACTGTCAAATGAAACACACACACACACAGCAATCAGTGACGTCTCAGTCTAGATTCCTCCAAAGATGCCAGGAGAGTCCCAGTGGCATGAACACACTCGGTCCATATGGGCTGGACAGATGTCGAAGGGTGACATGACAATCATGTGGCCCCTAATTCTATTTTCCTCAGTGTCTCTGGAGCTAGAAGCACCTCTCATCACAGCGTACACCGATGCTCATTTTGTTCCCAACCTCCACCGGTGGCGTCCTGACCACCTGCCACACCTGTGTCCTGTCACGAGTCTCCATAACGGCTAGCAGACCCTCATTTAATTGAAATCCATATAGAAATTTCCACAAAGGCTGTGCTCACACAGACTGAAGTATAGTCCTGTAAATAGAGCACCACGTATGATATTCACAAAAAGATTGGTTAGAGATAAAAGTGCCAAATGTATTCTATCAACCAAACCTTATACACTATGAGAGTGAGATCTCACTTAGAGATGGCGTGATAGCCACTCTCCAATGTTTACAGACTTTGCATTGTTTGCATTTGAAATCACTGCCAATTAATTAAGATTCGACAGATGAAGAAGTGCCTCATTTTGATTTATTTATTAAATAATGTGTCAACTGCGATAAGACTTTTCAGTGTTACAGAAGCTGCCGTCTTTGATATGTATGTTTGTCAGTATCCAGTGAGTGTTGCTAAACATTAATGCTCTATCATGTTGGAAATATTCCCTACACCAAAGCCAAAGCTAAACCTACCATAAAGCTAACAAATACAAAAGTAATGTAAAAATGCATTCGCTGATGCAACCATGCTATTTTAACTTCCTTACGTGGATTTGAGCTGTTTTGTTGAACCATAGTTTCAACTGGAAACTGCAGTTATTCGTATGTATAGGTACATTTCAGTAGGCACATTACGTACTGTAGGCTTCGAAAAACATAAAGTTTCAGTGCTGAACGGCCCCTTTCTTTGCTTGACTCTATTCAGTTTTGGAGACTATTCAAGGCTTTAGCCAACCAAGTGAATTTTGATATGTAGCTTAGTGGTGTTAAGCTCATTTGAAAAGCTGTCAAAGGGTGACTTTACTGAGTGTTGGATCAGATTATGATTCTGCACATCGGCAGGTGACTGCCAAAACCAACGCATAGATTTGAATGCATCATTTGGCATTTTGAGGAAGATTCAAAAGAAGCTAGCTGGCTGTTTACAAGATCCTTTCTGTATTCTTTCATTATCTCCCCTCAAGCTGTATTGATAAGGTATGGCGTTCAAGGTTTCGAATGTGGACATAGAAGTATGCTCAAGGAGCATGACGTATTTCTTGTTTTTTTTTGTTCCTCGTCCTTGAGCGTAGGTGTGTGCTGATGAGAATATGTAGATTGCGAAGCAATGTTAAATAGTTTTTTGATTGTGATAACATTATACTCACTAAAGTTACCAGAATGTCGTTCTGTAAAGTACAATCAATTGTCAAGTTTTATTTTTAATTTATGCGTTTAGAGCCTGTTGTTGTATAGATGCATCCTGGAGGTTTCACAAACAGACAAGAAAAGAAAAAACTAATGTATTCTAAGCATCGCTGGTGCTCTAATTGGGCCACTCTGGGAGTGGAGTTTATGTTAGCGGGAAATAATAGCGTAATAATGCATTAGCCAGATCCTGGGTAGAAACCGCTTGTTCTTCATAGATCAGCCCTTTCCAAAGAGCCCTTCATCCACTCTCACACTCGATTCATTCATTCCAGTCATCCTCACCTCAATCCGGAAGGATCCATGGAGCATGCACATTAATTCCCTCAGTTCTGGAGATCTCTTTCTGTGCTCTTCGAAAAGATGTTGAAGAAGGACATTCGCAACTGGTCATTTTCATGCAAATTTGCTGAACTGAATGTTACAGATGCTTCGTTTGAAATGTCTGATTTTATATACTGTATACTGACTGGTTTGGGGAAAATAAATGAAATGCCGTCATCATTTTGTGAGTTTTTTTTCTTCCTTGGAACACAACATTAGGCATTTTAAATTAAAGTATGCGCTACAGAAGTATGAAATTAAAATCTTTAGTTTCAAGTTTTAATCATTGATGATCTAACTCTCCAGCAATGTGTTAACAGCTAAAACCAGTCAACGAGTCAAACTCTAGAACCAAATCAGTTTGATTTATGAACAAATTATTAAGCCTGGCTCTGTGAACTGTATTGCATTAAATTAAAAAGACCAGACTGAATTTGGGAATCTGTATTTGAATTCTGCATCATTCCTCATGCATCCGTATGGTTTCAGAGTCAGTCAGATATTAGTTAAGGTAAGTATTTAAGTGTTTTATGTATTGTTTTGCCTTTGATTTTTGTTGTTTTATTTACTGTTGTATTTTTTGTCTTATTTATTCACTTTTATTGATTGATTGATTTACTGTTGTATTTCTGGAGCTTTACAGCCTAGTCTTTCATCACTTTCATTTCATTTCATTTCATCACTTTATATCGAAAACACTGTCCAGAATATTCTTTAAAAAAAATCGCCTTTTGTGTTCCACAAAGAAAAGAATTTTGTACAAGTTTGGGGTGTAATATTGACGAGTAAATTACATTTTCTTTTTTTTGTGAACTATTTCTTTAAGCTTCAAAATCACAGCATTCTGACTAATGCCCAGCCTACATGCCCTTTACTTCCCTCCCAGGGGTATGGAAAGTTTCCAGCCTTTGGCACTCTTTCCTTTTTGATAAATGTCTCCCTGGGCACTCCTGATCGGGTAAACAGGCCCGGGTTCCATATTTATGAAGCCACCACTTCAAGATTGTCATCAATAATGAGCGGCTACAACCAACCTTTCCATCATTACATGAGAAAATAAAATCTGTGTCTGAACACGAGCACACAGGAAGGATCGTAATGAGACAAAGCACTGGGATCCTCTGGGAACCTGAGACACATTGCCTGGGTTTGATTGACACAATGTTTGTTGGCATCTCGCTGTCCTTTATACAAATTCAACAGATGGTCTCAATGAGGTCAAACACAGCACTGATTTAGACTCTACATGGCCGTGTTTTCCTTTCCAATTAAACTCAACATCAAAACACAAGCTTAAGTGTTGTTTCTCAGTGCAGATTAGAGGACTACAGAAGGAGGAAAAGAGTGGAGAGGAAGTGAAAGAGATCTCCTTGGAGACTAAAGAAGCTTTTCTCAGAGAACATTGGTGGAGGAGTTCTCCCAAACCAAAGAGGAGTGTCTAAAACTGGAGCACTTATTTGTTTAGGATGAGAGGTACATTATAGAACGAATACGCCTACAAATCCATTTTCCCGCCAGCACAAACGAACACACAATGCTTCTTCTGAGATGCAGTAGATCTGTAATGCAAGAAATCGTATCTTATCTATCTTATCTATCATTTTAAATCAAATATGCATATATATCTGAATGAATTAAATATTCTTATTAAATGCTTTGTTCTTTACATAGTTGAATGTGCTGACAACAAAAATCACACAGACATTTTCAATGGAAATCAAATGTATTAACCCATGTAGGTATGGATTTGGAGTCACATTCAAAATTTAAGTGGATAAACACTACAGGCTGATCCAACGTTGATGTAATGTCCTTAAAACAAGTCAAAATGAGTGTGTGTGGCCTCCATGTGCCTGTAGGACCTCCCTTCAATGCCTGGGCATGCTCCTGATGAGGTGGCGGATGGTCTCCTGAGGGATCTCCTCCCAGACTTGGACTAAAGCATCCGCCAACTCCTGGACAACGTGGCATTGGTGAATGGAGCGAGACATTATGTCCCAGATGTGCTCAATTGGATTCAGATCTGGGGAACGGGTGGGCCAGTCCATAGCATCAATGCCTTCATCTTGCTGGTACTGCTCACAAGCCCATGGAGGACTGTGCGGCCTACAACACACCATTACTGACCCGCTGGCAAACTGTTCATGCTGGAGGATGTTGCAGGCAGCAGAACGTTTTCCACAGCAACTCCAGGCTAAGTCTCGTCTGTCACATGTCCTCCGTGTGAATTTGCTCATTTTGCAGGGGGCAGTGCTCCTCCTTTTCCTCCTTGCACAAAGAAGGTGGCAGAACCACTCCTTTATTGGGGGTGTCTTGCTAATTGCCTATAATTTCCTCCTGTTGTCTATTCCATTTGCACAGCAGGGGAAATTGTTTAAGTGTTCCCTTTATTTTTTGAGCAGTGTATATATTTATATGGCATTTAAGGTGCATTGAAAATCTAGTATGTTCATTACCGCACTTACATCAGTCGAAACTGCTTTACTTTAACAACAATTAAAATAAATAAATACATCTGAAGGACAAATTGCAATTATTTTCTGTGTTAAACAAAATTTAAGCAATACAGTAGTTTGTGTACTGTACCTCTCTCTATTTCTCACATCTTTTAGACATAAAACATTAATTTATCTACCGCACCTCAGATTGAACTCCACTATTTCTTCATTCTTTCTCCCTCTCTAGTTAATAATCCTAGGATATAGATCATTGTTTTTGTTGCATGTCTCTGCAGAGAGGTATAGGGAGCGTCTTTACTGCCTGAAGGATGACAGGACTCATAAAACCAGATTCACACAGGAATTTAACAAGTCAATAGTGTTCATTAAAATTAATGAATAGCAAAGCTTTGGCACCAGATGCCAGCTTCTCAAAGTCCTCCGTGGTCACAGAACGCGACTCAACCATCCATGGTTTTCCCCTAAAGCAAGGACAAAGCAAACACAAGATGCAATTTGACTTTGCAGGGACTGGCACCAACTGCCTGCGTCTTTCTCATGGTAATTTACAATCTCAGTCATCAACTAAATATTAGCATTTGGCATCTCTAGGTACGCATATGTTAAGAGGAAACTGTGTGTGTAGAAGTGCTATAAAGACACTGATGAAGGATTTTCTGGATGCACTAGAAATCAATAAGCTCTAGGAGACCTGTTTAGGGTCATGTACCGGTAGATCATCCTGTCTTTGTCAATGTCAACCAAAGACCAATGGGACTCAAGCTGGTAAATGGACTCTAACTACAGTTGCTGGCCAATGACATGTGCCACCAGAGAAAAGCACTAATCTGAGAACAGTTTAATTAAAATCCCAAACAAATTATGTTGTCAGAGATTGGACGTAATCCCATTTAATGAGAAAAAGTGGCCAGAGCTGGATTAGAATTGAGCGGGTGTAATTGCAAAACAAGGAGAATTTATTCAATATTGTAACATCACATCTGACATATTTCCCGTCGAAGCACAGTTCCTATTGCTGTGGTTTGCTGAAGCACTCTTCTAATACGCTCCCTTTAGGGTTTACAAGGTACAAAGGTGTACCATTTGAAAGGAAAACACCAAGTGGCAGCTTTTGTACTTTGTATTTTTTATTAATGAATTATTTTTTTTTAAATTGTAAGGGCGTGGCATTCTTGACTTAAGGCTCGGACAGACGGGATGAATATTGCGAGTGAATATCGCCGATGTTTAACGTAGTGCAGGAGTCAAAAGTATTTTAGCTCAAATTTGCCAGAATAGAGATGGTACAATTGAAAAGTTTATACCTTGTAAAGGGTAATTTAGTAAATAATAAAATAAAATGTATTTAGAAGCTATAACGTGGTTTGTGCTGGTTATTATTTTTGGTCCGAAGACGTTTATAACCATTTATAACATTTTAAATGTTTTAATTTAATTACATGAATTTATTTATTTATTTGTTAAATATAAAATCTACATGCTATTGTGAGATTCCCCTGACAAATTGTGAAAGTCACTGGACTCTTTTAACTCTTTTAATGGAATATAAAGCACATAAGCATTCATCCTTGCAATTAAAAAGTAAAATAAAATTTAAAAAAATCACCCATATACAGTATATAATAATTTATCTCCATTACAACCTTATTCATTTTCAGTACAGATATTGTAAGCTACTTCTTTACAATCTCATTCTTTCTCATTCTTGAGCATTGATTAAAGGTTAAGATGCTCAACTAATCAAGTCTCTTGTCTGTTTTCTTTTTAGCATTAAGAGCAAATTTTCCTCACACACTTAAAACAAGGACATCTTTTACTAAAGTGCGTGAGTATAATAAAAACTGTGATTATGGTTTTACTGATTTTGTGATTTTTTTGTGAATTTGCGCTAGCTTTCTTTTCATGTTGAATCAACTAGAAACATGAAGGATACCATGAGAATTAATTAGTTTAAACTAGCGTCTCACTAAGTGTCTCGCACTTAAAGTTATCCTCGACAAGTTCTGTGCTGATATAAATGATACTTGAACAGTAACATATGACTATCATCTGTGTGGAACCAAGCTGATCTCAAAACTACGAGTGATTACAGAAGTTTGTGGTTAAGAGTTGAGAAGACAATTCTGACGGTGTGTGTGAGGGTTTCACACACTCGATCGGTGGGTGGAGAGGATCTATTGATCTCTGCAGCTCATCAAGATGATTTTTATTGAACAGCTAAATAAAACGCAAGAGTGGGCTTGTCAAGTCTCTCTTCACACCATCTCTTCTGAGCGTGAACAGAGGCATGCATCTTCCTTCCTTGCCCACTCTCTGCAGGGGCTCATGCTCTGGTTGAAAAAAACATTTAAGACCTGTGGAATATGTAGAACTCAGTAGCCTGTGGTTTTTGAAAGCACTAAATAGAGCACGTCATGGATTTATTCATGGCGAGCTGTTTTCACCGTGCCCTTTTCACTCCTTTGAAATGTCTTATTAATTTTTTAACACAGCCTTTTTGATTGAGCAGCCTTGGAGGGGGGAGGATGAATTGGTCACTGTTTTCTTCACACATCTTGTCGGATCTACAGTAGATTTTACTTTTCATGCTGTTCACCTGTTGATTGCAGTTTCAGCTGGTTTTAGCTTCAAAACTCTAGTGTTAATTTACCAAAAGTGTTTAAAATAAAAACATTTTTATTAGAAAGAAGAATTTTATTCTCAATCAGACTGCTTTTATTAATTCAAAAACATAGAAAAACTATTTGTGAAATGTAATTTATTCCTAAGGTAAAAATGCATTTTCAGCAGCCATTACTGCAGTCTTCAGTGTTACTTGCATTAAAATGCTGAATTGCTGGTGATTTAATGTTACGTTTGAATTAATTTCATATTTAAATAAATGTCTAATAAAATTCAATATAATTCAATAATTCAAATTAAACTTACTTAAATATTATAGTATTTATTATTTACTAAAAAAAACTAAATAACAGAATACCTGTATGATTGTCATAATTATGGCTTCTTGGCAATACAAATTTGGTATACACACTGATATGCACTTTAAAATAAAATGGACATCTACTTTATATGTACTAAAAGTAAACTAACAAAAAAATTAAATAAGTAATAATCACTGTCAATGCTGACAGTGTCTTGGGTGACATATCGCTATCACTAACCACCATATTGCACTGCATTGGCAAAATACATTGTCGTGAGGTCAGTATACTGATGCATGATCGCAGGAGGCGTAGCGTGATGCCTGAGGCCCTGTTGAAATTCTCACTCTACTGGAAAGTCTAGCGGATTGTTTCGAGGCAATAATCCTTTACCCAGATGACTCTTGTACCCCCTTCCAAGGCTCAGGATGGGCAGAGAGAATGTAATAGATGAGTCTGATTTGCCAATCTGTTGAGAGACCTGTGCTATTCTGGGATAAAGGGTGATAGTCCATTACTCAGATTGGAGACAGATAAAAGCCTGTTCTCTGGGTCCAGCTGTCGAAGGCATTATGACAGCCTAATGCAGTTCACATTGTGAGCATCTAGCACAAACAGTAGTCGCAGCGGCCCTCATTTGGGTTGAATCAACAGTGTAGATGAGCTAGTAATTGCTACAAGCTGCCCACGTCGTAGAACAGTTGTTGTTATAAAGACTTTATGGGGGTAATCACAATCTGTGTGCTGTTAGCGTGCTAGCATGTGTCTTGCATGAGGTATTCCAGGTGGACTATACCAAGGAAAATATCTTGAGTGATATGGAAGCTAAATCGGGAATGTTGCCGAGGTATGTCAGTTCTGGTCAAGCTGTGGCAGCGTTGATGTCCGTGGCCACCCGCATAACCCAAAGTCTCATTTACAGCAGTGAGCCACAAAGCGGATTTTCCATAGGTGGCTGCTCCGGACAACTCTTCACAAAACACAGCTGAGGTTGATTCGGAGGGCGAAGAAAGGCTTACAACCTCCCGGCGAGCTCTTAAATCCAACCATATGGAGGAGATTGGTTCTGTCCCTCCTCCTGTGCCCAATTTTTCAGATGTGGTTCTGCACCATGACCCCAAAGCTCATGCTAAGCCCACCCAGCCTAGCTGTAGCCCTAGGTCTAAAAATAAAGATGTGGAAATACACACAAACACACAGACCAGAACTCAACCAGGTGCGGGCATAAATGAGTCCATTTATCATTACGGAGAGTTTAAGGTAGAAGAACATCGCAAACCAGCAAATTCCTCTCAACCAATAAGCAATCGCTCATCCTTTCTTTATATTAAACGAAACTTTATACACATAAAGTTTCTGTTTAGGTTACCAGATGAGTAGTATTTGTAAACCTTTCCTTGAAAATGCCATCGATCACTGGTTACTGGATATAGCCGAAAGATAAGCAAACCCCTTTTTATATGGCCAAACTCGAATTTCACTTGTTTGGATACTAAACCACATTTTTTTCCTGTAAGGAAGTGGGTTTAACAAGCTGTTTTAGGCCTCGCAGGGTTTTGAGGCTTCGGTCGGTGAGACATTACAAGGGGACATGAGCTCAAGCTTGCAATTTCTTTCTCCATATATAGTCAAGCTACTTGACCACAAACCAAGGGCAGACGGAGAGTCTGTGGAGGGACTGGGTGCGGCCGTCGTTGGTTTGCATGTGTAAGGATATAGAATATTTCAATGTTCCAAAAGATGCCATAGCTTTGGAGTACTCTCTCTATAGCCTTTCTTTTGAAATCTGTGAAAACTGATCCCATTTACTTTCTAACCTTACCTTATATGTTATAGATAGATAGATTGCTTTACTCAGAAATGTAAATACCTTAACTTTGAGCTTAAACTGTGAGCAATAATCTGTGAGTGCTTTCAAGCTGTCAGGTACTGACATCTTACAGTCATAATAAAGTAAATGCATGAGCACTGCTGCTGTCACATTGAATTGTAGCATAATATAACATTCTAAATGTGATTTTTTTTTTTTTTTACCAAAGTAGCTTGTGTATTGACAGGAATCATCTGTGATAGTATATATTGTGAAGAGCAATGAAAATCATTAACATGCCCTATGTTGACAAGTGATTTCTGTCGTTCTGATGATTGTAATGTGTATTGTATTATATATTTGATATATACTGTTTGTTAAATACGTTTGGATTTAACCATACTGACTGTAATTTATCTACTTTACATTTTGAGTATCTTGCCAAGCTACAGTTTTCAAAGTAGCTTTCACAGCGCTGTTCCCGGGTGGGGAGGATGAGGTGTGAAAAAATTTAGAAAAGATGTAGAAAAGCAAGACTGTAGTAGATACAAAGTCGGAAACATGAGGGGGAGGGTATGTCTGCCACCAGACATCAGAGTGCAGACTGTAAAAGAAATTCAGAGCGCGGAAAAGAGAATGAAGGACGAGTGTTCGGGGGGCGGATTAAAGAGCAAAACAGGATCAAATGTATACGAGAACATTCTAGAGCATGTGTGACAGTTATTAATCACCACCGCCGACTTATCAACATGAGATGCGCATTGAATTCCAGCAAGCATTAACCCAAGTGCCAACCTAAGCTTCAAACAAGGAAAGACCCACTTTTCTAATGCCCCATCGGTTTCCGGTCTCGGCAGGGCTCCACGAGCCCAGCTTTCTGAATCCAAGCAGACCCAAGTCGCATCACAGACGAGTAGGAAGGGGTGAACATAAACTTTCATCTTAGCTTTACTTAAGAGCAAAGTTTCTCTGTGCCTCCCTGGCCAGAAAATGACAAGTGAACGGCATGTGTCTCTTTGGATAAAGAGAAAGGCAGGATTGCATCAGAAAACTGGGATGGAAATAGAAACGGGCTTCCAGAACTGACAGGGACTGGCTCCGTTTCCCATCTTATCATGCATGCTCTCAATTTACAGATGTGTGTATGTGTGTGCGTATTCCTGCAAGCACCTTAAAAACAGCATTGTAAATTCACAGACTGCTCAAACAAACCTACAGTAAATTACATTCATTCTGTGGAAATGCACGCAGTGGCGACATTTAATACAACACAATTGTGAATTATATTACTTTTATTCAACAACCCAATATTAAAGCTGCAGTCTGTACCTTTTTCTTCTTGGTTACACATTATTTCAATAGTCCATATAGACATTTTACTAACTATAAGTAACTTTGTATCTACATGTCAACTACGTCAACTAATTATTGTTAATTCCCAACTGCATGTCTATTAACTCTCATAGTAGACTGTTAGGGTAGGTTTTAGGGTTAGTAGAATAAGTTGACATATACTTGCATAGGTTCTGAGAGGTTCAGTATGTTGTATATTATGGGCGCTTCAAAATAAAGTGTTATAAGATATTAACTAAACAGTCTACTAATACTCTAATGACTGCTAGTTGATATGTAGTTGCAAAGTTACGTACTGTTCGTTGAATATCTAAAGTGGGCTATCGAAATAAAGTGTTACTTTTTTTGTTTGTTTTTGCTAAAAATGATCCAAAATCAATTATTTTTGGCAAGTGCATTATCAGCCAGTGTTCAAAACGGTATATTATATGAAATGTATATGAATTTGTTTATATGGAATTCTAATTGCATGGCAATTAGAGATAGACTGCACAGAAAAATTACAGTTCGTAATTATGTAGATGTAATAGGCTGATATTGTTACACATTTGTAACAGACCGGGTCTTTTACACAGCTACATATGTAACCAAAAGATTGTCACATATGGGTCGCAGACTTAATTAATTGCAACATAATTATAAATTAAAGTACATAGACATACGGTATTTTAAAAAGTGTATCAAGATTGTACTTAAGTGTTTTGTAAAAATGCCTTTTTAATTAAATTAAAATTACATAATATTACACAGGCATAAGCTACTTAAAATAAAATGTATCAAGATTGTGCTTAAGTGTAAGTAGATGTTAAACAGACTTTACCAGTTTGTTAAAGTAGCTGTCTGTTACATCTACATAATTTTAAACTGTAATTACAGGCAGTTCCATAACTTAGTAACATGATAAGTACATATTGCATGTACAAGTTCAAGTACAATGGCTACTACTAAGTACCTAATTAGGTGATTGCTTTGTTTTATGACACCTTAAAATAAAATGTTACTGTAGATCAGGGGTGCCCAACCCTGCTCCTGGTGATTAGCTGTCCTGCAAAGTTTAGCTCCAACTCTACTCGAACAGACCTGAAGCAACTAATTATGTTTTTTTAGGATCGCTTGAAAATTAAAGGCATGTGTGTTTGATTAAAGTTGGAGCTAACTTTTGCAGGACAGTCGATCGCCAGGGGCAGGGTTGGGCACCCCTGTTGTATATTGTTTCTAAAGTAAAATTTCTGATAAATGTCAAATTGGTCTGCCAGTATGGATCTTGAATGCTTCTTTTCCTGCTGCCTATTCACTGCTTTTCCATACACACAATACAATGAGATGCTACACAACATGTAAATAGATGTTTGAGGTCACAGGTCAAGGTACCCTTTATCTATGAGGACAAACAAGTAGTTACTGTAAGACCTGCACTTTTCTTGCTGTTTGTTGCAATAAATGACCATGAATCCTAGTTCCTGGAAAAAGCAATGCATTTTTGTTAAGGGGCCTTTTTGACATTAGCAACATAAAAAAAGGGTCATTTGCTTTGTCATTACCGCCATAAGGGATTTTTTTTTTTTTATTCAACGATTGCTTATGATTCTCCACAGACAGACTTTTCTGTGATTCATCCTGGCTAAACTTCTTCTGTCAACAGCTGAGTCTCCAACGACAGCTGTGGCTGCACAGAAGTGCTCAGACCTTCACAAACCACCATCATCACCTCGCTCTCTCTGGGACCACGTTCTCGTGAAACATCCCATCCAACTGGCTCACCCTTCCTCTGCATCCTCCATGTCTTCTGCTGGCATCTGACCAGCCGCTTTCTCTAAAGTGAAAACATACGCCGTGACCTCTTTCCATGTCTGTCCCAATGCCCAACTTGCTTTCAAGCCCTCCCAATAGGCGACTTCATTTTTCAGCCTACTGTTCTGTCACCTGATACCCTTGAAGAAACGCTTCTCCCTGGAGCGTCTGCATAAACTGGGCTCTGCTTCTGTTTCTCCCTCCTGTTTGCTGTCTGTGACTGAAACCAGATGGAAATCTGAAGTCCCGTTTTGGCCTGGCATGTTCAGGGCCTCGCTCTTTGACACAGATGTTTCCTGTCCTACTATGTGTTTTCATTCTTTTTCTTCTTTCGACTGAATTGATTCCTCCAAGGCCTCAGTTACTTGAGAGGCTGGGGTAATACGGATGCTTGAGAGATGATATTGTGTCTGTGTGAACGTCTGGAGCAGCTTTTCTGCACAATTTAAAATAAATTGTTCATTCTGTATTTTGTAATGCAGTTGGTGATGACAAAGGCAATACATTCGACTCCCTTCTAAATGTACTTTTAAATTCATAACCTATTGTACTATCTATATATTTACTAATGAAAAAGGTTAACTGAGAGTTGATCGGATTATAAAAAGTGGGCATTACATTTCAGAATGAAAACTGAATAGTATTTTATGTCAGGGAAAAAAGCACAGATGAATCAAATATGGAAGCAAACAGACAATATTGATTTCATGCTGACTATAAATATTTAACAATGCATGCACATCATAATACAAAATCACAACGGATGCATGTGTTTGTATCTTGTTTAAAAATAGTTCCAAATCAGTCAAGGCTATTAATTAAACTAATATATTCTATTAATTTACATCAAATTGGTTTCCATTAGTAAGTTATTGTGTTTAAAAGCCCTATTGACTAATATGCTAATTTGTTTGGTTTGTTTCAGCCAAACTGCAGCCAATTGTTTTCATAATCACAATCTCATTTAATATTTCTTTCAGGTTAAATGCCATTTGCACGTGGAGCACTGAAGCCAAAACGGGAAATCAATTAATGACTCAATATGATTTTTTGAAGATGTGCAAACTACGTAGATTCATCATTTTCAAAGTTGTCTAATGAAACTGGTTTAATTAAAAGGTTTTATTAGACTACAATAATGCCAAAATAATGTTTCGTTTGGTGGATCTCTCTCTCTTTCTCTCTCTAGATGTGTTCATCTGTCCTAGAAATATAGGACAAATAAAACATCAATCAGACGCTGTTGTTGCTACTTCTAAAAGCTTTCATGAGGCGTTCGAGGCTTCGTTAAGCACTTCAAAGAGACCATCATCAGCTCAGAAGAGACTGTGACATATTTCAGACATTTTTCGAATCCATTTCAAAATAAAACTGTGTGCATTGACTCTGAAAGCATTATTGCACTGGGAAAATGAAAAGAGAACTAGCTGAACATAGGCCATGCCTAATCAGAATGTAATATGTTACAAATTGGTAGGACGCACGATGACAGACACTTAATTTGTTTTGCCATGCCAATGAAATCGGGTGGCATATGTCTGTTAACCAGTGGATTTTATGTTTGTTTACCTTTTTTGACCTTTCATTGTGGCTTAAAATAATAGCTTGTCCAAAAATCCCTTAAATTTTAGTCTCATACAGAGCTGCCATATGGCTTCAGAAGATTTAGAATGCAACACATAGATTACTTTTATGATGTTTTCTTGAAGCTTGAAAGCTGTATTACTCTAGGACTGCAATAAAAAGAAATGATCAGTGTCTAAATAGAAAATGTCTAGTTTTGTATTCCACGTATTGGAACTGAACTGCAACTCAAATGATTCGCAGTGAGTAAATGATTTTTATTTTTGGTTGAACTGTCCCTTTAAAGCTGTCTCCACAGCAGTTTTGCAGTTTCCAGGTATACAAGGTCACATCCTCAAAGCATTTCAAAGAGCTGCTTATTGAAATTTCAGAAGTGGCCAACTTAGCAGAGGTCACTTTGTGACTTTGAGGAAAAGCTCAACTTAGCATTGCCTTGGCCCTGCTCCAATCAATTACAGACTCGACCCCAGTGGGCTCATAATGGTACAATAGGATAGCGACGCTGAGAAAAAAAAACAAAAAAAAAATTACCATACTGTGATTCATCTATGTAGTATGAATTATCATCAGATTTGTATTAAACATTGTATAGGTTAATTTACTTGACAAATGACAACTTCTTTGTTGATGTGTGAACGTAATATTAAACATTTATAAAATTAAAAAGTAAACGCATTCAGAACACGTGATTTTGAATTAGACTGACGTTAATTATAGATATCAGGGCACAGTTCACCTCAAAGGTTTTTAACTACCACTAATTCTGTTCAGTCAATTAGCAGCATAAATCAGTGGCTGTAATGTTATTTCTGCCAGAGTGCTGCCACACACAACAGTCAGGCATGGCTGGTTTGGCCCTGCCGTTTTGACACATGTAAAAAATGTGTTTCTACAATCTGTTCAGCACTGAAAACAGCGTTCTCCACTCAGCCTGTTTACTTTTTTTGCAGCTGGTTTGAAAGTGGTTGGCCTTCTTACACATACAAATAAATGAATAAATAAATTAATGATGCTTGGGAAAAAGAAAAGTGGATACCTTATTGTTAACTGTATTGACCAGTGAGCTTCCCAGACCTATTTAATTCTTAAATGTATATTGTATACAGTGTGTGTGTGTGTGTGTGTGTGGTCATGGAAGCGATTATGGTGTCTCTTATTCCATCTTTATGTTTACTTAATTGGATGTGATAAGTGGATATGTGTAGTGTGGAAACAAATGCCGACATCTGCTTATGTTCTATGTGTCATCCCTGATTGAAGCTCTTTGGCAGTATTCATTTTATGCTTGGCCAGAGATGAGACGCCACTTGTGGAGAAAGCATAGAAAAACATAGGTTAGGTCTGGTCTCTAGAATGCATATGCATGCCACAAACATGAAAATGACAATAATGGAGGGATTAGTGAGTTGTATGTTTTTGAAGGGAACAGAGACAAGTGGGTATTGTTGAATGCAGAGATGTGCTTTGCATTAGCTGTGGACTGAAGCCAAGGTTAGAGTGGTGTGACCCCTGCTTGTAATCCTACACCCGTGCTCTGACAAGACCCTGTGAACCGGAATACCATTACTAATTCTGCACTGGCTATTCCCACCTGCTGGAAATAGAGTATGTATCATAATTTCAGCAATGCCTGAAATCTACTTTCTTTTAATAGAAAACATCTATTAAGCCGCCGGGGTATGTTTGTAGCAATAGCCAAAAATACATTGTTTGGGTCAAAATTATTATTATTATTTTTTTTTTTTTGCCAAAATCCTTAGGATAGTAAGTAAAGATCATGTTCCATGACGGTATTTAGTCAATTTCTTACTGAAAATATATTAAAACTTATTTTTTGATTAGTAATATGCATTGATAAGATCTAATTTTCTCAGCATTTCAACTTTTCTGTACCCTCAGATTCCAGATTTTCATATATCTCGTATGTTATTTATTTATTCAGCTTTCCGATCATGTATAAATCTCAATTTCTGAAAATTAACACTTGTTGTCCAGGGTCACATATATGCATATACTGTCAATAAAATATTGTTTTAAATTATTATTATTTTTTTTTATTCAAGAAGGATGCATTAAATTGATCAAAAGTCACAGTAAAGGAATGTATACTGTAAAATAGATATGGCTCTGGCTTGGTAAGAAATACTAACAAATACTATTTTACTACATATTATAATTATGAAATATTACTCTTTGTGAGAATAGTAAGAATAGAAAACCACAATAACTATCACTTTTACAAAGTGCATTTTTTCTTTTTCTTTCTCTCTCTCTCTCTCTTCTCCCCATTTTCTCTTATTACCTCTTCTGGTTTCTTTCTCTAATGACTCTGTTATCTCACTGAAGAAAAGCGTTTCAGCACATGGAATTCAGCTTCCCTCTTCAGCGACCTTAAAACAGTTCACCTAAAAACAAAAAAAAAATCATTTTAAGCCAGTTTGACATTCTTGTTTTTGTGGAACACAAAAGGTGATTTTTTTTTAAGCTGAAGTTGAAATGAGGATGACAGAATTTTCTTTCTTGGGTGAACTATCCCTTTTAGGCACATGAGTTTGGTTTCTCCCTCTTTCTTTTTAGTCTGAGCTGTCCAGGTTTCTGAGAAGAGCATTCTATTGTCCCGCTCTGTTCTTTTATTCCCTAGGGTTTACTATATGTCTTTTACTGTGTCTGCCTCTCACACACAGCTGCCTTTTCTGTCTTTTGTTCACACCTGTTTGCTCTTGCGCCCTCTCTACAGTTGTTATCATTCTCTCCCATTGCAGTCAGTCTTTTGTTAAGCCTTTTGCTGCCTGTGTGTCTGGATGGCGACACATGCGCGCACGCGTTCGCTCTTTCACTCAGACACCCTCTGCTGAACATGTGTTGCCTGTATTAGCATAAAGGACGTTAATGAAGGGCAGAACTTCTCTCTAATTCAATCTATATGTAAAACACTGTTGGACTGTGTTCACCACATCTATTCCATTCAGCACACCTTTGCAAATTAAAAACATGGCTCTCTCTTGCTCGTTCTGTTCTCCTTGCTGTGTGTTGGAGTCCTCAGAGACTAGCTGTGGGGATTTTGATTCATCTGACTGAATTGAGTCTTTTGAAACTGTTGGCTAAAAATAATCACTCACACAGTCCATCCAGCAAGGTCTGTCTGGTTATTACACAAAAAGTAGTGACTGATGAGTCAGAAACTAGTGGTGGGGATTGTGATTTATTGACTTAACTTAATCTTTTTTTTTTTTTTGAAATCCATTTGAAAAGAATGTTTGTAGAGATCTGATTTCGGTTCACTTAACAGAACTGAATCTTTTGAACTGGTAAGTCACTGAAAATTCTTTGTTAAAATCCGTTCGCCATTAAGCAAGATCGTTCTGTTTTTATTGTTGATTGTTTAATTGTTAATATTTGTTTTTGGTGGTCATTATACTAGGAAGTATAGTGACTACCAGCTACCAGTGACTCCACAAGTCCAAGACCAAGGTGGTGTTTTTGAATCTTTTGAATTAGTTTGCTAATAAAGACTAGATTAAATTCAAATGGCATTTTGATTCATTTGACTGAATTGAATCTTTTGAATCAGTTTAATGAAAAGTCTTGTTCAAATTCAAATTAGAAAAAATCATTTTGGATTATTTTGGATTAACTGAACTGAATCTTTTGATAGTCATTTGCAAAGTGTTCTTCTAAGTGACTTATCTATTATTTTTCCTCCAGTAAGTCAGCAGAGCTTCATTAATGCTTTATATATTCAGTTTCTTTACATACCACTTGTTCATAAAGCTGATGCGTTCAATGACATACTAATACTTTGCAATATTTGCTCAGACTTTGAAAGCATAAAAAAGTGATCAAAGTAGCAACATGTTTTATGAGTCAAAGGACGGTTCATTCGCTTAAAAGACTCGTTATAAAACTCTACAACTCCACAGAGACTCAGTCATCACATTTAGTGTAAGGGTCTCACTTTATCGCACCGTTTTAGCTCCTGGCAAAGGTTTTAGTCTCCATGCACATGGGCAGGTGAACGCCAGCCTTAGCAATTACTCAGCTGTGTCGAGTAAATGTTGATGTGAGTCTTTTGGAAATAGCCGTTGCGGTGATGAAATAAAATTTAACGCCGGGCCTTTAACCATAATCGTCTCAGGGCTGAACCGAGACTGTATTCGTTTACAACACTAATAGTGGATTTGAGAGCCGGTGCAGGTGAGGTGATTTAGAGCAGAAGACGAGAACGGGGAAACCGCAATCCTTGCAGTGTTTGGGGTCCCGGTTGGATGGCCCCGGGTGCCCGCCTGATCATGGTGCAATTGAACATTACCAGTGGGAGAAGAAAAGAGACTTTAGTCGGGTAACAAATGTTTCAGCAATCCGTCTTTCGCTGGAAAACAGTCCCCCGGGAAGAGCATTGAGCTTTGAAAGGTAGCAAGAGAGAGAGAAAAGATATATAAAAAAAGTAAAAAATGATGAAAAGGCAACAATGGAAGGTGAAAGATTCAGGCAATGTGATACATCAAAGAGAAGACTGATTCGAAGGACAAGACATGAATGTATGAGGACTTTAACTTGAATTTAAACGGATGAGTAGCAAACACAGCGGTGCAGGGTTTGAATATGATTAACACATGATGGGATTATAATAAATGGTGATTGATTTAAGGCTGCGCAGAAAACAAAGGAAATGTGGGAATGATATATGTATGTTCATGTTTTGTATGAAAAAAATATACAAAACATTATATATATTATATATATATTTTATATATATATATATATATATATATATTTTTTTTTTTTTTTTTTTTTTTTTTTGTTTGTTT
>JAUYWG010000046.1:15715644-15726130 GCA_034779775.1 Enteromius afrohamiltoni | reverse complement strand
TGGGAAATATTTTTACAATTTTTTTTGTTTTTTTAACTGCGATGGCCATTTCTTCTGCCTTCTGTGTCACATGATACATTTATTTAGAGTATATGTGCAATTAAAATATATACAATCTCTCTCTCTCTCTCTCTCTCTCTCTCTCTCTATATATATATATATATATATACACACACACTATATATTACATTATCACATAATGTGACAAATGGCACTTGATTTTCTCAAAGTCAGTGTTTAATTCTTTAAATTATATCCACTTATTCTCTTTAAAAAAAAAAAAAAGTATTTTTAATCCAAGTTTCTGTAAAAATGTGTCCGTGTGCTTAAATAATGGATATAGCTGGGAATGAAAAATCTGAATGCATTTCACTGTGGGATACATCATTCAACATGGTAGGTTCTCTTGCATGCTGTTTGTTCTGACAAATGTAGTAGGTCATCTAGGTGTTATGCGTACAGAAAATTGTCAAAGGGTTTACAAAATGCATTCTGTACATTGCAGCAATAGTAAGAGTAGTATGCTAGTGTACTTTTTTTGATTATAGCTAGCCACTGTGACTGACAGAGTTGGAAATTTAAAACACCACTATTATTAAATCACATACCGTAGAGTTTTCGATGATGTAGTTACAGTTACTGTAGATGTTAACAGATTTTGTTTAACAATGATAGTGTTTAGCCTTTTGTAATGCTGGTGCAGTTGTGAGCTTGGTGTAGTTGAAGTGACTTTTGCAAGCAGATGTGAATAGACTAGATAATTTTCCATCTCTTCCAATTTTTGAAAAGCATCAGCTGCCACTGATTACAACGTATTGAGTAGTTCAGTACAGATTGTGTGTGCGTGTGCTTCATACCGACATCAGTCTCCCCAGTTGTCAATCACATTATTACTCTACATCAGCTAAGCAGCTCACAATCCATCAAACCTTCAGAGAGGCTCATAATGTGATCATCAAAATAACCCTCAAATGTAACCGTGACTGACGGCCAAGCGGATTTGTATCGACTCGGCCATTTAGATTTCCAGAACGGCATCAGAGTTTCTCGTCATCAAAACAATAGGATCAGCCAAAGCAGTGACGAGAACATATTTGTTTTCATTTCTGATTGTTCCGACACTTTTATTTATTTATTTGTTCGCATAACGTCCTGAATTATTCATGAAGGCATTCATAATTTAACAGAGCGGACCCAAAGATTTACACAGGCCTGTTTGTCAGAGACTTTTATTTGGTGGCATATTCAATAATTGTTTAATATATCAAATTGACTGAAATGGAAGTCTCGTCTTCTCCTCAAGAGCCCCATGTGTTCTGATGCGGTCGCGTCGCGCTTCAAGCGGTAGAGAGAGGACGACTGCCAGTGAATTTCCGCTTCATTACTCGTAAATCTCCATTTTCTTATTGGCAAAAACACTTGTTGGAAGGCTGAGCTGAACGCTAATGAAGACCACTTGAACATTCGCATGTCATTCAAAGCAAAGCAAAGGGGCTAAAGTCCTTATGTATGTTTATGCACAGATGTTTTTGCTTAGAGTTTTTCTGGTAGCATGTTTTGAAATGTGTCAATTATGCGCCAATATAACTAACATCTATGATTCTTCAGTGTCAATTCTATTTGTGGAAACCAGTTTTGCTAGCTTTGACTACCTAATCAACTTAATCAGAGCCAATTAGATTAGTAACTTTACATTGTGTTGTACAATATGCTAAAATGTTGAAACTTGATGGGATATGTTTTAATATTATAATATCTTTATTGAGATGTATAATGTATTTAAGAACATTCGCATCTATCGTAGCCTTCCACGAGAAGAGCGGCAGATGGATGGAAATTGAATGAAATGTTTTATGAGGCTCAGGGCACAGCAACTGGTGAAGCTCATTAAATAGAACTTGGAACCCAGAGATCCTTTTGGTCATAAATGCACACTCTCGGGTATAACAAAACATGTAGCCACTAAAAGCTGCCTGAGGTGGAAATTTGATCATGATGCTACTTTGAGGTGTGAACTAGCGAACAAACATTTGTTCACATCAGTGCAACCAGTGAGGCCTAAAATACCTGCATGGAGACAGTTTTCAAAATCACACAATTAATGAAAACCGTATAGACTTAAAAATTGTTATGATTAAAAAAAGGCAACAAATTTTTTAACAACATTTAAAAAAAACAACTTTGAAATATAAAACTAAAATATTATCTTCATAGCAAAATAGTATACAATATTTAAAATGCACAGACATAGACCTCTGTTTACAAGATGTAAGTCTTTTCTCTTTTCAAGTGTGAGACCTAAAATATCTTTCTTCTTCGTTTGTGTTCAACTAAAATGTTCTCAGTATGGCTGCTGACATCTTGTGAAAATGATGTAATTTGGAGCCAGAGGTAGTGAGGTAGAGCCGCGGAAACAAAGTTTCCCAATTACCCAATTACAAGCTCACAATCATGACACCACACCCCATTTTTATAGCATCAAATAACTAGTTTAAAGCAAACGTTTTAGAAAAACGAATACTTGGACATACATCAGCATGATAACAACTACCTAAAAATAATGGAAACTATCTCATTTGAAGTGTAACTTAATTATTTAGTTTGTCTCAAGCCCCGTTAGATTACGAGGGTGGGATTTATGACCTATACTGCAGCCAGTCACCCGGGGGGCAATCGAGACGCGAAGGCTTCCCTTTCCAAGACTCGTGCAGCACAACTGCCTCAGATACTCTGCCAAAACGAAAAACCTGTTTAGTTTTGATTGTTGTGTCTGAAATAATGCATTTTAAAGTTCTCTTTCGTGTCTAATTGCACTTACACTGTCAAATATATGGAGCCTTGCACATGACATAAAAAAAAAAATAAAATAAATGTGCACACAATTTACTAATTCATTCCTAAATGTAGTAAAACATGCACTTATTTACTTATAAAATTACTCACAGCTCTTGAATAAATGATTTTGGCTCATTCAGGGTGGGGTTTCGGCGGTGTCCATTAACTGTCCTGGACGAGGCTGGTAAAAAATCTTTACAGATTGTGCAAACATGTCCGGAGATACTGCTTATGATTTATTGCGACAAAAAAATGGAGCAGGTGTATTTTTATCATTATAGTGTGGACATATACACATTTATGTACAAGTGTTAAATTAACATATATAAAAAAAATCAAACAAGTAATTGTATTAATATCTAATATGAACTATATTGAACCACCCTGGTTTAAGAACAGACTAGCTCTTGAATTAGTGTTAAATCGAATGGAAGAGTCTCAGTGATTCACTTCAGTTCATTTGCATGGTTGTGTTGCTTCTTTATCCCTGTATTCCTGTGTGTTTTCCACTCTGGCCCGTTCTGTGTGAGCTGTAATTTAACTCGGGGGTATTACATCTACACCGGCTGAGACGACAGCTCTACCAGGATTCCCTCACGGCTGTTAGCTGATCCCTCGACTCGCTCGTTCCGCCCCGGGTCTGATTGAAAAGTGGCAAGGTTGGCTGCTAATGTCCCGTATATATGCAAAGTTTAATATTTCATTTACAGTTAGCGTGGATGAGATTGGAAACCGTGGTTTCTTTTATCATGGGAGACATGGCTGATTTTATCTCTCGCTCTGTAGGAAGATGGCCTGACTTACAAACTCCGAATGGTTTCTGTAGGACTGGTGCGAATCCTATGGGAATTATTTTCTATGAACTGAACAAGTTACATTTTCACCTTCATTCACGTCCTCCGTTTTAATTTCCAGTGACGTTGAGTCTAAACTGAGTTAGTCTGCTCTCTTGAAAGAGAGCTCAACAAATATATACCTACCAGGGTAAAGATCAATATTTAATACATTTGCAAAGTCTCTCGAGAAAAGAGAAAATGCAGACGCAGCGTTTAGTACAGCAGGGTGTTTCTCACACTTCATTGAACTGCACAGCACATTACGTTTCTCTTTCAGAGCAATTAGAAGCTCAGCAATGAAACACACAGAATTAGTTAAACCTTAGCTTTAATTTAACCTTGCTAACCAGGAGAGATAAACAAGCTATAACAATCAGTTCATCATGACCTCTACAAACAACCTAGGTTGAATGAATTGATGTTATGTGCAAAATGCTCATATTGCAGTTTGACTTTCCAGTAAGTACAAGCTGTGTTTAGAATGTCTCAGTTATGTATGTAACCCCCGTTCCCTGATGGAGGGAACGGAGACGTTATATGTCGTGCTTAGAGCACTGCTTAAGAGCTTAAGAGAAAACGGCAATGAAAAGAGCCGAGAACGAGTCCTAGCTCTCAGCAATGGTTCAAGGTTGTGGCAAGGGGACATAACGAGGGTTACATACGTAACCAGACTGGGGTCCAATGGAAATTGCCACAACCTGAACCGTTAAAACTTTGTAGAACTACAAATGTTGACAAGTGTCGTATGTCAGACAAATGTTTTGCAAAGGTCGTAGCCACCCCATCGCCCCAGAGCAGATTCACTGACTTTAATCTTTGACCATAGCAAGTACACTGCTGCCAGAGAGGCCAAAACTGCATTTTTTTTACTTGCTGAAGGGAATTCAACCTTCCGCAAGAGGGGCTGCAACCTCTTGTATTTGTGGTAGAGTCTAGCAAGACAATGGGGAAGCGGACCCTCTAAAAAGGGCGCTACAGAGACCACATCCTACCAGCGGGACGTGACATGTAGAACCCTAATATGGACTGACCAGAAGTGGGGCAGTACAAAATACGATCTTGTCTAGTTTTTCTAGTCTATTTTTTTTCTCTCTTATCTGTCAGCCACGCTTTCAGTACATCTGGTTACGAGAATGACTTCACTCGCTTCCTCCCGCTCCTGCCCTCGCTAGCTACGCTGAAGTGCCCTAATAAAAATGCATTTACAACGATGAGCTGAAAGAAGCCTGTCCATTTCTTCACATAACATAAGAAAATGTGAGAGAGATGTTTTTCTGTCACAGTAAATGTTCATTTTTGGATGCCCACAGAGGTAAATTAGGCATTGCACTTGGCTTAAAATGAAGATATGACACTAATATGATATGCAGCGACTACGCTGTAAAACATCTTACTGTTATTCCTGTCAGATTTTCCACACAAGGTTAGCTGGGAACCTCCAATGAAAAATTCACAGGGATCCCCTTTGAGTTAGAGAGTTAGCAAGCTACATCTGATAGCCATTCCCATTAGTTTTTGAATATCAATTCCCAAAAAGAGAGCAGTGCTGCAAAATCCAACAGAATATGTGATTTGGTCTTTGCCCTCAACATAGATCGTTGTTCTTAAATGGCTTCAGAATAGAAAATTACAATATTGTATCTTATCTGCAGATCAAATGGTCTCTTGCACAGACTGTGCATTTGACATGCGGTCAGATCTAATTTTACATGGGCAATTAAACCCAGTGTGATTGTAGGGCCGTCATGCACACACAGTGCTCTGTTTCCCGCGGGTGGCTCAGCGTTTGGCCCGGTGTCAAAAAGCAGCACAGCCCAGGAGGTGAATGCACATTTAGCCATGGCAAACAGAGGCATATTTAAAGACATCCACTGCAGAGAGACATGACAGGTGACTCTGGAAAAGTGGCGGACGTGTGAAGGTGTGTGTACTGTCATTATCTCAGATTAAAAGTGATCAGCTGTGCAAACAGACCCATGAGAGAGAGAGAGAATAGAGAATTAGATTTCATTTTTTCTGTTATATTAGTCATTGAACTTGACCAAAACGTAACCTGAGTGATTATTTTTTACTTCTTTTTAAACAATGTTAACATTACTTATTATTATAAATGTAATTAATAATAACTCTGTTATTATAATTATTGTTGTTGTTGTTGTTGTTAATAATATTATTACTATAGTAATATTAAATAATGATAAAGTAAATATTGTAAAGTAATTGTGAAGTAATATTATGTTATTAAATAAAATATATTTTAAATTCTTATTATAATTATTATTAATAATAATAAATGTGAAAAAATATACTACTAGTATGACAATAATAGCATTTATAAATTATTATTAATACATTTAAAATATTATTTTGTATGTATCAGTTGCTAATTATAAATATTTTCTTCTTATTATTATTATTAGTAGTAGTAGTAGTAGTAGTAGTAATATTAATATAGTAGTAATAGTAGTAGTATGTTAATATTGTCATTTATTTTTTTTAAATATTCGAAATATATTTAAATTTAAATGTTTTAATAATAATAATGCTGATAACAATAATAATTATTAAAGCATGATAACGTACATATTGTATTGTATTATTAATAATTATGAAATATTTACAATAATTGTAAAAATAATATTCTACTTCTAGTCTGACAATATTTGCATTTATAAATTATTCTACATAAAGTTTAATGATTGTTAAGATGTTAATCATAAATATTCTTCTCATAATGAATAATAATAATAATAATTACCATAATTATAGTTACTTTTATTTATTATTATTTATGTTGCTAGTAGTAGTGTGTTAGTAGTTAGTGTATTTTTTATGAATCCCGAACATATTTAATTTGAAATACTTTTCTTATTTGCATTTTATTTATTTTTTAGCTCCAGTCCTCATTCATTGTAATTGCATGGAAAAGGGCAAACTTTTTTAGTTTTGTATATTCTACATTTTGTGTTCCACAGAACAAAGTAATAACATAATTTTGTGGCCGCCTTCCCTTTTGAAGATGTTGCTTTTAAAAGCAAGAAGGAGTGCAGAACGAGCAGATGAGAAAAGATGACCAATGGATGACACCAGAGACAGAACTTTTTTGGAGCGTGCAAAAAGACAAATGGAGTAAAGACGCAAGAGAGAGCAGAAAACACAGTCAATGAAATGAGAGATAAAGAGAAATGGATGTGAGCTGAACATTTTGTCAAAAAATGACAGATAGACTGGAGTTCTAGAGAGTCCCTGCTATCCATTACTCTTCTTTTTCTCCAATTTCATCTCATACTGTCTGTCATCAAATTTTTTTTCTAACATGCAATCTCGATCTCTTTCGTTCGCTCGCTCTCCCTTTCTCTTCATTCCATCCGTATGTCAACTGAATTAATGCAGTTGTCTAATTTTTCCATTTTTCCATCTCTTGTTCCCTTTTTTTATTTTACATACCTGTCAACATGAGAAATTCTGCTAGTGTTAAGATCGAGCCCTCGGGTAATAATATTCAAAAGCAGAATAGGAGTGAATGACACAGCGTGTGTTTTCATGCATTACACGGCCCCCTGTTTTTTACGACATCCCCTGCTGCTTTTCGGCTCTGATGGGCATTTGTCCTCAGTCCCTAACGGCAACGTCTAGTGGCTTCTATCGGATTATCGATTGCAATCACGAGGCAGTAATTTGCTAGGGAGTGTGGGAATGTGATTAAAGCCCTCTGGCCCTGTAACATGGCTGAGGATTGAGATGGGTGACAGCATGCAGGGCTTTTGGGGATGGCAGGAGCAATCGGGACCTGCAGGAGTGTGCCGTTGTCAACACGTGTGCCAGCTGGGCAATACAACTGGTTATTAGCCCAACCAACTAAAAAATGTTGTTTTGTTTTGTTATGAAGTTTAGTTTCTATCTTTGAAATAACTGTTTCTTCTTAGTTTTTAGCACAGATTTCAGTACTTTATTAGGTTGGTGTATTAACATAATATCAGTTAATGAAATTACGGTATTTAAATGTAAATGTAACTTAAACCCACAAAACCTAACCTATTTTTTATGCTTGAATTCTGGGAATCACAGCTGCCGTTTTTTTACTGTAAATGTTTTTTTTTTTTTTCTTTATGTATTTGGTTTGGTTTTGTTTTTTTGTTTTTTTTGTTTTCCAGAAAATAATTATCAGATTTTATTATTATAAAGGCTGGTTTGAACAAAACTAAACCTACAGACTAGATAAATCTATAAACTATTATTTTTAATAGGGTATGCATCCATTTGGTGGCCCCAATGATAAATGGCTTTATAAAGCATTATACTTTATAATCTAAGCCGTCACTTTGCAGTGTTTATGTTGTGTATTAAGTAGCTCGGTAATAAACAAATCACTTTCAGTTTTTCTCATCAAGAATTCACTTGAGCGCCAGCCTTTCTCTTGTAAGAGTTTGTCCATCTAATTATATTCATCAGACAGCATCAAATCTGAGCGGAGAGACACTTGTGCGAGAGTATGGGAGAAAAAAAAAAAACAACTCTCCATAATTACGGTTTTATTTTTTTCAATACCTCATGTATGAGGGTAAAAGGTGCTGACAATGAGAGTCACTCTGTAATTTTCTTAATGAGACCTCTGACCAGCCTCTTTATGTCTCAGATTGAAAAACTGTGGCAGGTCTGATTGGTGATTCTGTAAGGCTTGATTATAGTTAGTCAATGAGATACACAACGCTGCAAGGCTGGAGATAGCTGCTCTCCTTTCTACAGTTATTTCCATCTTTGAAATAGAATATCAGAAGTGCCGCTTCAAAAACCGCAAGGTAAATAATAAAAAACCTAATGAATTGGAAATAGTTTGTGATTAGATAATCAAATTTTCCAGTACATGATTTTCAACTTTTGAAGCTTAAATTCAGTTTGAACCTTGACTAAGCAAACCTCAGTATGACACAAACCTCAAACAGATGCCCTAGTTTAGCTTCACCAGTGACTCAAGTTTGCTGCTAGCCTGCACTAAAATGCATTTCCCATTTACTGTGTGTGACACATTCCAAATCCATGATTGTACGGTGAACTCTAAAAGGAGTTGACTCATAAATTCCAGCCAGAAAAAAGGCCCTTATTGCCTACAATGACAAAACCAGAGTCCAGACACTTTTCCTATCCTCATATTTCCAGGCCTCTGCCTCCTCTAACCAGCTCAGGTTTCTCCGCACCTCATAGAACCTCTCTTTAGCCTAAAATAAACATTTATACCGGTCACCAGGGAATCCAAAATGTCTTTTAAGTCCTGCTTGCCATTTATTACTGAATTTAAAGCATTCATAAATATCGAGCAGTGGGTTGGAAGAGAGTCTTCAGTCCATCATTAGGAGACACCTGCTGCTATGGGCGGCGCTCGTGCAGCTGCAGGCGCTCCGAGAAGAGGAAAAATCAGATTGGGGTTTCATAGCTCGTTTAGTTGATCATTAACATTATTAAATTAATATTCTTCAGAAAATCATGAGACGTGCCTTCAGATAACGCGCACCCCTCTGAGAATTTAGCTGGTTTAAAGACAACATGAAATGGCATTTGCAGTGCATTTAAGCAGACAGTATAATAGAGTTCAAGGTTTTTATTTCATTTTGTTTTTGTTTATATATTTTTTTTATTGCTTTTACCCTTTACGTCTTGGTTATATTGAAAGAAAGAAAACATCTTCTTTCTTTCTAGTTTCGTTTTGTCTGTTGAGGTTCTTTGTTTCTTTTTTCTCTGTAGTGTGTTCACAATAGCTTGTGAAAGTGTTTAGTATACAGCCCACATTCATGTTGTGCTCCTTCAGTGCGGCAAGGTCACGGATGTCCACCCTTGCCAGTGGCTCTCATAGACTCAATGCAGGGAAATGGGCAGGAGCAGTGGGCAGGCGGGCTGTTGAATGTTTACTCTCCCCCACTAAAGAGGATATAATACACAGGTCACAGGAAACGCTTGTCCCGCAGTCTGGGGTTTGTGAAGCTTAATCACCCTCTTTTAGCACTTTAGATGGAGCTCGTTGCATTTGTTTAACCAGGAGCAGAGTGAAGGAGAGCTCAATTAGACAGGAAAGGGCAGCTAAATGACATTCATGTTTAAAGAAAATATACTTCAAAGGAGAAAACTCAACCAGAATGCTGTAGTGCTATCTGTCGTTGCTAGGGCATTCGCTATGCAGTTGTTGAGGTGTGTGCAGTGAAGCTGTGTATGTTCCTAATTGTTATAGTTTTCTAGCTGGTTGATAGAATTTGGATAAGGGCTTTTTGGTGGTTTCTAAGACGTTTTGGCTGTTGGTAGAATGGTATTATGGCGTTCTGGGAAAGAAGGAAGAGTTATGCATCAGCGTGTAATACTTGGCATTAATAGCACAAATTACAACACACTTTTTTATCTCTTTGTTTACAATTTTAAACATAGACCATGTTTTCTCACATCTTATCTGGCTTTTGATTTAATAGTGATATGAAGGACCTTTATCACACACACTTCATACACATTTGTAAGGTTTCCCAAAAAACGTTTCCACTATTTTCTGGTCTTTTGTGATTCTGGATTTTATTATTATTATTTATTTTAATTGGAGACTTGATTTCACCAGTCATGCAAATCACAATTCCCTGATATTTCCAGGTTTTCTATGACCGTGGGAACCCAGTTCAATGCATACTCTCACCGCTTCTCACACGGCAACCACTTTAGTCTGTGCTCACAGCACAGGGAAAAGAGATAATTTTAAATTAAACTTGTTTTATTGATTATTACACTACACGACAGGGTTATAATTGTGACAAAACACACACACACACACACACACATATATA
>JAUYWG010000046.1:15680089-15707428 GCA_034779775.1 Enteromius afrohamiltoni | reverse complement strand
ATATACAGATACATATATCATATTCTTATATTTATTAGAATTTTCTTAATTTTGTTATTTACACAATTAAAATGTCAGTTTTCCAGACATAGTGTGTATGCTCATATATGACCCATGCTGTATATTAGCTGCCACTGAAGTACTTTTTTGACCAGATTAACAGTAAATTGCTGTTATTATCCCTGCAAACCTGTCATGTCCCTTGTCTGCTCATTCTCCCTCCTCCACTCCCCCTTCTTTCTTCTTATCTGTGGGTCCCTGTGTCTTTTGCCTGTATCTCTTGGGTACTGATCCTTATGCGTCCATAACATTGGCCTCTGCTCCCTCCTCCTTACATTCCAGCAGTGTAGTGAGTCCCAGCTGCCAGGCGGTTAGGAGCGGGCACGTCCTTCTCTGAGAGTCACTCTGCCTGAGGGATCAACCTTCTTCTTAGTCCTCAAAGCAATTTAATTTTCTCTTTTCCTGTTTCTTCTGTCCATCCTACTAAATACAGTCCATTTAAATCGTCTGTCTGATCAGATAATGCTCATTTGAGAGGGACTGTTCATGAGAAAAGAAGAAAGAGATCAAATAGTGTGTGCTTTAACAGTTGTGTTTTACACTAAGTTTGGAAACGCTTCAGAATTGTTCATTTTTATGAAGAATGTGATACTTTCATTTAACAACATTCTTAAAACTCTTTATTTGCATTGATGGTTCCATGAAGAACCTTTTACATCCATGGAAACTTTCCATTCCACAAAGGGTTCTTAGTTTATTAAAATGTTCTTCACACTAAAAATGTAATTTATTTATTTTTACAGCCCTTTTGAGAACCAAAATTGTCCAATACATTGGCTGTATTTGCTTAATGGTTCTATTTGTCCCTTTTTTTTAAAGCAAATTTCTAGTTTAGAAATAAATGCACTCTACTACAGCAGCTGAAAAAGGAGGCAGAAAAAGTATTACAATTTACACACTTCATTAAGTAGCACGGCCGTTTTAACTGTGCCAAGATAATTTAGGTTTCTCTAGTACCAAATTAGCACATTAGAATGATTTTCTATGGATGAACTAACTCAGTGTTTTCTTAGTAGACCTGAGTAACGGCTGCTGGAAATGGGATTTTCCTTCACAGGTGAAGAAGGAATAATGAGTTATTTCATACAATAATAATACTTTTTTACAATTCAATTCAATTCAATTCAATTCAATTCAATTCAATTCAATTCAATTTAATTTAATTTACTTTAATTTAATTTAATTTAATTTTTAATTTCATATTTAATATTTAATATTTAATTTTTTATCTTATTTTATTTATAAATTAAATTATAAAACAAAAGTATAAATTTTCAATCATTGTGTAACTAAATGTAGCTAAATATATTGTTCTCTCACAATATATTTATTTATTTATTTTATAGTTACTAAAATACACCATTTTCCATTTTTAAAGGCTAACACATACACAAATAAATGCATAAATAAAGAGGAATTTCAGGCTTTATTTATTTGTTTATTTATATATTTATGTATTAAATAATTACACAATCTACAAAAGCTAACACACACACACACACACACACACACACACAAATAATTAAATAAAGGGGAATTACAGAATAATTGAATTTATTTACTTTTTTATTTCTTTTTTGACATTCACACACAGTGTGTATCTTTTTGTGTGGTTTTTGGTGATCCTCTTATTTAAATCTGTATCTCTGATCATTTGAGCAATTCACATCATTTGAAATAATCACATTATCCGAACATATCACATCATCATTTCATCTGTTTGTTGTGGTTTGCAGTGTGGAATAGGTGCTGCATGTTTATGTGTCCTGTATGTAGAAGATTAAAATTGACCTCTGTAATTTCTGATCCATTCAGTAGCATTGCAGGTGTTCATGAGTGACTCAGAACCATTATCATCGACAAAGAAACAAAGGCACACAGCTGCAGCGTAGAGCCTAGAGACACACAATCACACACACTCGCTCATTTACCTCTAACTCACTGATGCAGTAGACAGTAATTTTATCACTGTAATTAAGTGTCTAATAAAAATCTCCACACACGTACAGCTCCAGATACATGTTTGTGTGATAGTGTGACAGACAGATGGTCACACTCCGCTCTGGTGAGCACTAGGAACTTGCAGCTACTCGTCAACTCTGATCATCTCCTTCGTAATAAGTCTTTGCTTCTACAAGGCCCAAATGATCACACTTGTGACAGCAAGGTGTATTAGAAAGCATCCATAAAATTAAAATGGGTAAATTAAACAGCTTAGTGAAAAGGACAAGAGAGGAGTTTCAAAAATGATTGAAAAAAAAACAACCTTTTTTTAACAAACTTATTGTTAAAAATGTTAGTTTAAAACATTTTATAATACGTTTTTTTATGTATTTATTTTTTTAAGCTTTTTCTATTGCATGACAGACCCAATCAGTGCTAACTTTATAAATTATTTATTTATTTTTTGCGCTACTACAGAGGTAGGAACTTTACCTGCAAGATGCGGATGAGTCAAAATTCATGCGGTGCAGATGAGTCAATTAGGCCTAACTCTGAAGAACGTGTGTGGTATTTCAGTGCTGTGGTCTCATGAATGTTTTATTAGAGCTTTTGTGCATAAGCCCTGCTGCTCAGTACACCGGGGGAACCTGTTTTTTTTAGACATAAGTAAACCTGCATGTTAACAAACAGATAGCACAAGGTCATAATAACTTTCCTCTCTTTCCGGACTCATCTTTTCTGGGTCTGTATTCCACCCTTAGAGTCTCCTGCTTCTCTCCTTCCTGTGTCTTTGGTGCATGTAATATTTATTGAGCATGGTGGAGGTTCATAACAGCAGGCTCAGATGACCTTGATCAGGCAGGCGTGAGAACAATTACAGGAAAACAAACCAGCACAAAATGAGATTTTACGTGTTCCTCCCTGAAGTGAATTAGCGCCCCAATTAGTTTATATCCAGTTGCTTTTCTTTTTTTTTTTCTGGTCCAAATTGCAACCACCAATTACCTTACACTTGAAAGCTTTTACAATAGCACAGGTCACATTCCTTTGAGATCTCCTGTCTCCTGTTGTAGTATATATATATATATATATATATATATATAATGTAAAAGAATATATGTATCATAAAGTTGTATGTTTTTTTGAAAACTTCTTTTATATTTTATACATTTTTAAATATATTTTACACACACACACACACACACATATATATATATATGTCCTTTAAATTTTATTTTACAGATTTTTTTTAGATTTTATCTTTAACGACTCACAAGTTGTTCCCATTTTAAATAATGTTATTTTATTTTTTTATTTTTTTTATATGTTTAATAACTCACAAGTTTGGGGGTGTAAGATTTTCTTAAAAGTATAGCTGCATTCTTTGATTCAAAAATTAAATAAGAAATGTTAATTTCAGAGCACTAAATACATAATGTAAGGGCAAAGCTACATTTTCAGCATCATTTCTCCAGTCTTCAGTGTCACATGATTCTTCAGAAAACATTGCAATATGAAGATTAGATGCTCAACAAACATTTCTCATTATTATCAATGTTGAAAACAGTTTTCTGCTTAATATTTTGATGGAAGATGGTGCTGAACTCTAAGATAAACTAAGTTTTTAAAAGAACATTTATTTCAAATGTTCAAATGTATTTCAAAAGCTGTGTACATATACCTATATAAATATATACTGTAATGTATAATGTATATTATAAATTATTTTCTTTTTTAGCATTCAACTTGTTGTCCATGTCTTTGATTGATTTCTATTAGTCAATAAACATCTACTTCAGTTGCCAGCTCTTGCCTGGTATCGCTGAGAGGTGGATCACTGATCTCGGTAAATGAGTACAATTAAATCATGAAACCCTCACTCACGTGATGTTCCCGCAGCGCCTGAAAGAGCTCAATCTTGCTCTGATTCAAGCTCCCCTCACTAATTAGGCAAGGTTCCCGCTCATATTTGCAGATTTGCATCCTTAAAAAGGATATGTTAATGTCAAAACTGTTTTGAAATGCTGCTGCTCTCTCTAGTGTTACCGTAGATTAGTAAAGCTTTTTTTTTTGGACCAGGCTGATCTTTGCCTCGAAGCTTAATGTCAGACTTTGCTCACCTTGAATGAAGGCGGAAAGGGTATTAGAGCATAACGATCAGGTGTCATTTTGGGAGACAAGGAATGAAGAGAGTGGGTTGTGATGGGGAACAATGGGAAAGAAATCAGAATGAAACAGTAAGTTATGAAGGCTTTGAGGGCAAGTGCATCTCTGGCTCTGACTGATGGACTCCCCAGGGCTTCAGCAATATGTCATTGCTCATGATGTCATTCATACAACTTTTATACCTGAGTGTGTTATTAAGCTTTCATAAATCACACCAAAAGATTTGATATGCAATTGGTTTTCGAGCAGTTAATGTGAATTAATCCTTGGCATGTTTTGAAAAGTGACTTTAATGATTTTGCCGATGTTGACTCTCTGGGCTTGTTTCCTAGATACAAATTTAGTTAAAGCCTTGATTAAATCGCGCTGCCAGCAATTAGTTTCTATTGACAATCGTTAATAGTTCAGACCTGTACTTCATCAGTAGTCAGAGAACTAGTCCAAAATGAAGTTCTCAGGGGTCGGTAGAAATCAATGATGTCATAGCTGTTGCTCATCAGTCAGACGGTTTTGCTGATGTACAGAAATGTACAATCAGCATTAGTTAAGCACATAATTCATATAATTCACACACACACACACACACACATATATATATATATATATATATATATATATACTGTGTGTGTGTGTGTGTAAGTTTTATACATTATAGTTTATATACATTTTTTTCTGTCTGAAATATGCTAATGTAATTATGATTATATAATCATTCATTATTTATATGTACTTTATTAATAACTAAATATATAATATACTTTATATGAATATAGTTTTCTATTTATTGTAGTATATAACACACACATACACATTTTGTCATCTATTTCATCATGTACATTATTTATATTATTAGTTATATGGATTCTCTATTATTTATGTGCAGTAGACTTACACAAGATTAATTATCATACTTAGAAACAGAATTTCTTTGTCTTGTGTGTTTGATGATATTGAAGGTATTCCGAATAAGCACAATCATCTCTGTTCAGTGTCTAAGGACCCTGAGAAACGAAACCTAGCTTGAGTCATAAGATGTATAACAGTTAAACATGATTCTTAGACACACGCTCAGGATTAGATCATTGCTTTGAGGAGTTCAGCTAAACTTTGCTGGCAGGATTGGGCGCTTCTGCTCTGAGCCACTGAGGCACGAGATGCCGTGTTCCCTGCAGCGCTGATGGCTCACGTGACAAGGGACTTTGCAGTCTGCTCATAATTTGATTGTTAGCATATGGTGCTATGCTTACAGAACAGCCTCGACTCATCAAATATTCACCATTACAAACAGAACAAAAAAGCTGCCCCCACCCGCTGTGACATTCATATTTCATTCAGCTTACTCTGTCTTTGCTCTGTCTTTCTCCTGGCCCTAAAGGTTTCCGTGGTTTCTCTATTGTTTTTCTTCTTTTCTTCTCTTTATCTCTCAGGACAAGCACTCTCTCAAAGCACTGCCATCTTTGGATCAGTAGGGGTGGGTGATCAAATAACCTAAATATTACAAGAAGATATGAATAATTTTGTATCATGGTACATATAACATATGTACCTGTGCCATGAATACTATGTATAGATACAGATATATATGGACACACACGCACACACAAAACCTCACCCGATTTGACAATTTACTTGTTCTGCTTGTTCAGAAGAAGAAATAGCACTGAAACAGTAAAACAGGAAGCACTTGAGATTGAAAAGTGATCATGATTCAGTTGTAGATGGTGAGAGAGATTCAGAAAGGTTGGCTTATCAGACTGTCTATCAGCAAAGACAAAGGTCAAGAGAACGCCAATGACCGGACGTTATCAGATCTTACCCAAAGTCAAACCTGTGCTGAGAGTCACTCAGTGTTTGTTGGTATACTAGGAAATATATAGCTCCAAGAAGAACCGTTCCTGTGCAAAACATTCTCTAAAGTGGAAATAATAGATTCTTTCAGATTGTCAAAATGTTCCTTACACCAACAATAAATGAACAAACAAAAAGTTCTTAATAGAACTGTTTACTGATAAGTTCTTTGAGGAAACAAAATGGTTATTCTGTTGCATTTGCTAATGAAAGCTTTTGAAACCATTATTTTTAAGTGTAGCCACTTTGACTCATTTGAAATCACTTTTAGCATCTCTTTCTACCTGCTGCATCTTTTCAACCAAAGCCTAGCACATTAACCAATGACCATTGATCTTTCCCTCTTCCTCTAATCTTTCTTTGTTTATATTGGTGGACCTTCCATGGCCTCTTGTCTTGCTTTGAATCCTTCAGGCTGCTAATTACAGCCAAGCAATTCACTTATCAGAGAAGCACTTTGCCATAAATTAATAGAAGACCTGAAAACAAATTTCATCTGACTCACTGGGTGACCGAAGCATTTGTTTGAATTTCCTGTATCTGATTCCTCACCGTCTGTGAAATTTAATTAAATATGCCTTGTCACATTTCACATTGTTCTCTTAGCATCGTTTTTCTGTCTTTCAATCTCTATCTCCTTCTCTCTGAGGCATCTCTTTCTTTTTCACAGCTCTCTTGGGTGTCTAAAACCATCACACAAAGGCTGTGTTCACACCTGTTATTAAAAAGAAAGTTCATCTCAAAATCAATATTCTTCACACTTTCATGTCACGTTAAACTTGTCTTTCTACAAAAGATGAACGTCAGTGAGACGTAATTTTGTTTAGTTGTGAACCTTCATTCAGCATTTTTAGAAATAAAGTTTCAAAAGTGGGTTTTCAAAGCAATGCAAATAAAGAACTTTTTTTCTTAGTGTAAATCATTATATACAATCTTCTGTACCGTGGAAATTACCCATGGATGTTAATTGTTCATGGAACCATCAGTGTCAAAGAAGAACCTTTATTCATAAGTCAAAAATGTTTTAATGCTCTTCAAAATATCTTATTTTGTGTTAATTATAAGACAGTAAGCCATACAGGTTTCGAATAGATGACAGAAGTGCCATGTTTGGGTGACCTTTAATACCGAGTGAAAACAGCGCTAAATGAAAACAGAAGAAAGGCCTCAGCTAGCATCATTGAACTGTTAGCAATGGCAGGTGGGAGCTGTCATTGCTAAATTCTTTCCAGTAGTTCTGTAAGTTTCTAATTCTAAAGATCGAAGCTGGTTGACTGCAGAGTTGTCAATGTGTACACCTGAGCTCTTGACAACACTCTCTATATCAAATCTGTCTGAGGTGAGGCTTGCATAGAACAACTGCCTTGGGCTCCATCAAGACTGTGTGGGAGTTTTTTTTTTTTTTTTTCACATCTAATTTACACCCTCTCACATTTTGCTTCAACATCTACTTAGCTGACTAAAAATGAGTTATGAGAAAGGGTGGAGGGGTAAATCAACTTTTTCATTTGATAAAGCTAATTGCCAAGCATGCTCTTCAGGGACATGACATTTGATTTTTCTCAGGTGTTCAATTCCTGATTTATACATTTCTTTACTTTTTATGTTTCACCCTGCAGGTGGCTGTTTAATGTTTTGAATATGATCTGCTTTTACATGTCTGACTAATTAATCTCAAGGCTCTGATAACAACGGTTTCACCGTTTTAGCGTAGAACGTGCTGTTTTGACGTGATATTTAGAATTCATGTGGGATTTTTTTCTTGAAGCTGACTGGTTCAAATGAGTTTCTCCTCTCTCGAGCAGAGTGAGTTTGAATGGGCGACATGCGTTAAATGCAAATTGATTGCAAAGGCGTCTTCATGGAGCTTTATCCAGTCTGACTACCCCGAGCAGACACTTTGAAGAGCTTTAAACTGACCCTAGCCTGAACCCTCTACCCTCAGAAACTCCTTTCAGTTGTCTCACTTTCTGTTTCTCTTTGTATGCTCTTCCACCTCCTACCCTGCTGGCTTCATTTGTGTTGGTGTGAAGCTGACATCCCCCAAGGTTCCGTCTTGGGCCACTTTTTTCTTGTGCGTGTGTCGTTCAGCATTTGGCTTGTAAAGCTCATGATGTGCCCCAGCATCTGCTCAGCAGCTCAGAATTAAACACAGACAGAGGGTCCAAATGAGCGGGAAAGCAGAGATTGTACTCAGGGGCCGTTGTGTGTATCAGTTTGGCTTTGCCTACAGATGCAGGCATACACTTGTTTATACTGCGGGCATCTTTCTCAGCACAGGCTGAGCGGGCAGCAGGCCACTCCATCACTCCCCGTGTTGGCTAAAAAACAGCTGGAAAGCACACACGCACACACATCTGTTGAACTTGGACTGATGTGAGCGAGATGGCTCGCTCTGATTGGTTATCAGAGAGAACCATCAGTCCTCTGATTCACCCTGTGCTCAGAAGTGTGTGTAAGATGAAAGAGGATGCTGCAAGAGGGGCTGAGATATGCGTGCCTGCTTGAGAATGTGTGTAATGGTTGTTGCATTTAAAACCTGATAGAAGTTTAACGGCTTTGTTTGGTTCATGCTACAGCTCAGATAATTTTTTTTTTTTTAAATAATAAAAATAAATAAAAGATTCAGAACATGAAATTATTCTATTTTTTTATATATTTTATTCCATATTCAAGCATTTTAGGTATTCATTTAAATGTGTTTTGACATTTAACAATAACACGTTAAAATATTTTTGTTCTGTTGATCATCTGAAACATTATAGTAGTACACTAATGCCACTAATATGGTTTTATTGTGAATTATTTTATATACATCTGTTGTTAAAACAACAAATTCATAACTTGGACTTGGATATTTGGAAATTTCAAATATTTGGATTTGGTTTTTTTTAGATGTTTCTTAAAAGAAATGTTAATATGTTGCATTCTAATACCTTTCAGTACTCTCGTCATTATTCTGGAATAGTATTTTTATTATAATTGTTTAGTTATCATTATTGTCACAAATGAGGCGAAACAGAGATGGAGAGGCGTTCGGATTCAATTGCACACAGTTTAATAAACAGAGTCAGAATACACATGGGCAGGGTCGACAATGGCAAATGGATACATCCAAGGCAAAGGCATAAGAATAATCCAGAAAGAGTAGCGTAGGTCGGCAACAGGAAATCCAATACAAAGAAATACGGGGAACACAGGGAAACATGGACGGCTTGACAAAGGGGGAAAACACAAGTTACATCCACAATGACGAGCGGCTTACACAAAGACATACAGGGCATTTATACATGTCAAACTGGGCGGAGACAACAATGAAACACCATGACAACCAACGAGCAGGGCGGAGACATGAATGAGCACTCATGAACACATCTAAGATGGGTGGAGACATGAGTTCATTGATGAAAGTTCAGGATAAGTACCAATACCTTTCCCTCTTCCTCTAATCTTTCTTTGTTTATATTGGTGGACCTTCCATGGCCTCTTGTCTTGCTTTGAATCCTTCAGGCTGCTAATTACAGCCAAGCAATTCACTTATCAGAGAAGCACTTTGCCATAAATTAATAGAAGACCTGAAAACAAATTTCATCTGACTCACTGGGTGACCGAAGCATTTGTTTGAATTTCCTGTATCTGATTCCTCACCGTCTGTGAAATTTAATTAAATATGCCTTGTCACATTTCACATTGTTCTCTTAGCATGTGTAATTTTTTTTTTTTAAATAATAAAAATAAATAAAAGATTCAGAACATGAAATTATTCTATTTTTTTATATATTTTATTCCATATTCAAGCATCTGATCTGATCATCATCCAGTCTGTCTGGAATGACATGAAGTAACAGAACAAACTGAGACAGACTAAATCCAGAAGAATTGTGGCAACGTCTCGAAGATGCTTCAAAAAACCTACCTGGAAGATCAGATCAGCTCTGTGTGGAGCACTGGCTGTTATCAGACTCCTTGTGCAGCTAATAATCTCAATGCATTATCACAATTAATGACGAAAATAATGTTTGCAAATGTAAACTGATATTTCCAAGTGACGTTACTGCAAAAGATAGATTATATCATCTCATCATGCCACACAGTTCTTCTTTGTGTACAGCGTTACCAGGAAATAGCTGTTCTTACTGCTCCTAGTGGCAAAGAATGAACCAATAGATCAAGGCAAAAGACAAAGTGGGGGAGCAATATGCTAATGTTTTAGTGCTGACGTCAACATGACTTAGGATTCATTATAAAAATGACTCGTTTCAATGATTCAAAATTGACTCTTTCTTTTGAGAGACAGTAACTTTATTCATGGTGGACTTTCAGATTTAAAACTTTGCAGGATGTTTTCACTCACATAAAGCTGTGTTACACATTTTTTAAAAACATAATGTTCAAAAATCCATAACAGGAACACTTTAACAATAGGTAGTTATGGAAAAAGGCCTGTTGAAAAATCACATTCTGACTCAATTCAACATATCCTGTGTAAATATCCACTAATAAAGATAAATCTAAGCTTGCAAGTGAAAGAATTTAGAGAAGGAGACACAAAAAGAGGGAGGGAGATATGAAGCTTATGAGATTCTGCGATAAAGTGTGTATATTTTCCAGAATAAACGAAAAAGTGTGCGATAAATAAAGATTGAATAATCCTGTCTCATGAGAGAAGAGGCCGGTAATGAAAGAGAGAGAGAGAAAAAGAAGAGGGGGAGGGTTATACTGCAGAGAATTCACATTGCATAGTCATAAGAAATATTTTGTTTTGCCGTAGATGTGTATTGATCATGGCAGTGAGAAACAAGCGCCCAGATCAGACAGAGCAAGAGAGAAACTAAAATATCCTCAGCTTATGCAACCCGAGCCATTCTTACTCACAAACTTACACCATCCTTCAACGGATTTAAATAAGTTCTGCATTTTTAATGGCAAATTAGACACAGTTACCCAGAATTTCCTTGCTATCTGTCTCCGTTTTGTGCATGGGTTTGGACACCCCATATAACACGTAGCATTTAATTTCCACCCCATTAACTTAAGAAGCACAAAAAAAAAAAAAAAAAAAAAAACACTGCGTGTTTCAACATCGAGCATCGCAACTGCGTACAGAACGGAGAAGAGTCAAATTAAATAAAGGACAACTGCCGTCTTTGGCATCTTCCTCTACTTTTGTCATCACGTTAAAATACTGGTGCTCTGGCACACTGTTGCTTCATGGTTCACGGACCAGTGCATTTCTAGCCTGCAGATATAATTGTTTTAATTTGTAAACTATATGCTCATTCCATTAGGTAAAGCAAGGAGAACCAGGCTGCCTTGATCTATCCAGCGTACAGGGAGAGAGACATTTGGACCATGGTAATGGAGCAGCAAACAATGAGTTAGGAGAGAGTTAGTCTACATGACATCAGTCAGTTTGGCTTTCCAGAACTCTGACTAGTGGTGTTTAGTTTGTAAATAAAACTGTAACGATCAGCTGGACGTGCCAACACAGCTCTGTATGGCACTCCAGCCCTCCACAAACTGTGTATATGTTTATGCTTATGAACTCATGCCTCCGCCCCGCTTGTCTGTTGTCATGGTGTTTCATTGTTGGCTCCGCCCACTGACCTAGTTTTATGTGTATTTAACCCGAATGTTTTTGTATGTCGTCACGGATCATTGTTTCAGTGTATTGCCATCAATTCTAGTTTATTCTTACATTTCATTCTTTTATTCTGTCATTTGGATTACCTGTTGCCTATCTTCGCCTGTACCTGGATATTCTCTCTGTCTCACCCTAAGGACTGATTCAAGGTATTTGACTATGGCTTTGTTCATGTTTCGCCCACTGTCTATGCCTCCACTGACTATGTTTCCCGGCGCTTGATTATGAGTGTCCTGACCAAACCTACTTGCACTTGAACTCGTACGTATATACACATATAGTGCTGCCATTGACCAATCATGATTAAAGATTCCAGGAAGGGCAGACAGCTGCAGGGAATCAACTAATGAACAGACTAAATGAGGAAAGGAACATGACCAAACAACGAAATACAGGAACTAAAACCGGGGTAAAACAAGGAAAGTCAAGTTCAAAAACCTGACAGCTAAAGATTTCTGGTGGGTTGCCAGGTTATTGAAAGGTTTAAGTGTTCTGCATGGTTGTCAGGTGTTGTTGGGATGTCTATTTCATTGCTTTTTCATCAGAATGAAATGTAACCTTTCTCCTTTGTTTCTCTCAGCCCCAATTACAAGATGTCCCTCTTCCCATCCACAACTCTCCTTTTTTGCTTTATCTATCATGTAGAGAGCCAAATTACCCTTAAATAAGATGATAATTGAGAGAAGTGGGATCCCAGTGACAACTTGAATGGTGTATAAGGAAATAGTATATGGTGAACCTGCCGAGAAAATAAAGGCGCAACAAGCTCTAACACAGTTCTGACAGTCGCGATCAGGGCGTGCACACACACACTTAACAATGAAGCGGAAGCAGGCCGTCACCAAAATTGCAGCATATCCTCAGGCACAGCACACAACTGAGTTTTGCATTTAGACGGGTCTTTAGAAAACTAAAGACGCCCCTTTTAATATTCAACACATAGCTGAACACACACAGATAAACTCTCCATAAAACAGACGTCTGACTAAACAGTTTCCCTGCCACCAGTCGCTAAATGGATCCATGCCGAATCCCAAACGCACCGGCAGAAGGGCGATAAAGCAAGCGGACCGCTTGGAAGCAGTTGTTTACATGCGCCAGCCAACTGTTAACTTTTCCCTTTTGTTTCCTCTTAAAACACAGCAGCAACTTCATCCCTTATTCATACATTAAAAGGACAGAAAAAGATATAGGAAAAGAGCTAGAGAGTGTGGGCATTGCTGTGGGCATTCTGCCCAGTCCTTTGAAGCTATTGCTCTTAATCACAAATGCCATGCTCTCCAACGGATAAAAGAATACCTGAAAAAATGCTCCTCGGCTCTATCAGTTCTTTCTAAAAGCCTTTCTGCATGGACCATTATATCAGCCAAGGTCACAGACCTGAACCGCCCAAACATTTTGCCTGTGTGGAGACTGTGCCCCCTCAGAATGAGAGGTTTTACAGTTGATTCATCTTCTCAGAAGCGTCACAACCCGTTCAAGCCGCAGGGTCACGTGCCCCCTCAGATTTTAAATGTAACTTCCAAAAGAACTAATTGTGCCTTTGAAAATGGAGCTGGATGGTTGTTATAGGTTTAAAAAGGTTGCTGCGGAGGAGACCACTAGGTCTAAGTTGGTGTATATCTGGATTATTTGTGTTAAATAAAAATGGTTATTATATACAGTGTTCATCTTATACTGTATTGAATTTTACCAACTGGGCAGTTAACTGGATCCTGCTGGCATTCTCTACACCAAGAAGTGAAAAGTTTCCACTTCAGGGCATACAGTTTCCTCATGGATGGAGCTCTGGATTGGAGGAAGGCCTCGACAACCCCGGTTGAGAGACCGGAGGGTATGAGTTGTGCCCCCTCAGTGGTCACACTCGCAGCTTCCACAACTCCAGGTGAAGGTGCATGATGGTGGAAGAGTGGCCAGAGCGCTACAAGTAGTAGACTGGACGCGTCCTGGTGAACTCTCTCCAGAACTCCTGGAAGAAGAGAAATCGGGGAAAGACGTACAGACGAAGCCTCGGCCATCCAGCCCAAGTGGAGCTGCATGAACTAAAACTGGATGAGCTCTTACTTAAAAAAGGGGTATATCCGCAGCACGGGCTTCTGAACACCAAGTTATAGAGCGGAATTTAGGTGGATCTAGGGAATGCACGTGGAAATAGGGTGAGCCTGTCTCCAACCTGTCCGCCAGATCCAAATGCGATCTTTGCAATCTCAATCGTCACCGTGCCTCGGCAGCAGCGGAATAGATCTGTAAGTTCGCATGCAAAGACACACTCCTCGTAGCGTGTACGGCAGGGGCGGAGCATTTGCATATATATTAATTATATAAAAATAAAAACCTGCAAATAAGTGTAAAATATTTTCTAGACAAATAGTGTAAGTGTGTCTTTATTTATACATAATAAATATACACAATATACACACAATGCTGCATTGCTTATGTGACTATTAATTATCCTTAGCGAAGGTTCTGCTTCACTAAAATAAAGTAAAAAAATATATATATATATATATATTTAAAAAATATTTTTTCTATTTTTTCATTCTATTTTAGTGGGTCAAGAACCCCCCCAAAAACATATAAAACAGTTTGTATCTGCCTGAATAGTTTTGCATGCTGTGTATAATCACAATAAATTAAATGGAACAAGCATTTAATATAAGCAATGTAGTTGGAGGGGAAGAGCTTTGGAGCAGCCAATATTAGACTCTTTCATGAATGAAGGGATGACAAAACCGACAAGAAAGATTGTCAGCCAGAGGGAGTTTGTGAAAGGAAAAGCCATAGTTTGATAGTGAGATTTTGCCTTTGTTTAAAGCTTTATCATCGCATCTACAGTGCCAGCTGCCAAACCTCGGTGACATGAGACCGGCCACAATGACTTTCAAAGCAAATACTCAGATTCATTATTTATTTTAGAAGGAATATTGAAATCCCATTCATTTATTCTCCATTGATGCAGTGGATGGGGACTCCGTGAAGAAAAAACAGGCAGATTGGATGGGAAATTCTTGTACCTCGTCCCATCATGGCACACTGGGTCATCCATTTCAGATTTTTTTTCGAGGTTGACACTTTAGTCATGAATGCGATGCTACGGGGGGAAAAAAAAAATATTGAAATATAACAGATCAAATAATGAACTCCATGGGCTGGATCGGAAATGCTTAGAGAAGAAAAACTGCACGTTTCTCAATACTGTGAAGTTTTTATGATTCTTTTGTGAATTCAAAAAAAGCTCCTATCTCGGCTTCCCCTCATATCCATCTTACAACTGGGTTAAGATGAAACACGCTTGGAATAACTGAATATGTATGACTTTCTTTATGTATGGGAATGCAAATAAACCGTATTTGTTTTCCTTTAGGTGTGTAATATCTGCATGACGGGTCCGATGTGAAATAATCAATTTCTGAGGCAGAGACAGAGAGATGCATGCATGAATTATGCATAAAAACAAAAGGAAAGGAGTTCATTCTCTTCTTGTTAGAGGTGCTCTTCTCACTGGTTGAGACTTGCTGCTGTAACAGATAGATTAATCCGTTACTGTGCCAAAGAGAGCCACACTGCTGATTGAAGATGATGATTTGACAACCTGATGGAAGAAAAAATGAACTGAAAGTTTTTGATTGGATGGGCCGCACTGAGGAAAAAAAAAACGCAAATGGAGGTGTTTTCGTTCTTGGAGGAGCTCTTTGAGCTGCCATCCATTAGAGGTGGACCCATCTCTATTCTGAAGCTTGTCTGCTTATAGAGCTGTGTATGATTGTGTTTGATGTTTGTGGGTCTGTGTATATATGTGGGAGCGCATGCTTGGTTTAGAGCTTAGGTAGTTAGAAAAAGAGAGATATTGAGAGCTCTGTTTATAATGTAGGTGGTTCTCAAAGTAAGCAGAAGATGAAAGAAACTCCCCTTCCATCACAAACTCTCTATCTTTCTCCCCACACGCTCTATTTCTTATCTCTGCCATACTCTGCATTTCAATTGAACGTGAAAACAAAACTGACCCTATTTACTTTCTGAATGCACGCTTCTGGTTTTATTGTGCACGTTTCATTGGTTTGTCTTCATAATATTTCATTCAAATGTAATAACTGCACTCCGTAAGCATCTCACATGTCACTAAAGACTGTTTTCATCCCCTCCTCTTCTTAGAAATCAAGTTTTATGTTTTTATTCCACATTAAATATTCTGTTGGAATTCGGAAATGCATAGCATCATGAGGTAAAGTGAGTTGCGAGCACCTTTTCATGCTGACTAGCTGATAAAGCTTTGGAGCAATCAGCCAATGTTTGCTGGTTTCAATCCAGTTTTAAGTAAATAATGTGTAAACCAACTAATTTGCTGTCATTTACATTTTCATTACATATTCACTTGGCTGATGCTTTTAGTGAGTTTTTAGACATTTTAGTGAGTAAATATAGTGTAAAATAACTTAAGCAATTAAATTTTCTGACATTACATTTATATTTTGGGCTTTGCAGAGGCTGTCCATGTTTCATTTTTGGGTTTCCAGACATTTTTGTGACATTTGAGTACAGTGCGTTTTGTGTAAACCAATCTAACCATTACATTAACATTTATAAATTTTTAAAGATACTTTTAGTGATATTAAAAAAGTGTTTTTTTTATGTATTTTGAGACAATTTTGTGTTAAGTAACTTGAACAGTCTCATTTGTTTTTATTACATTTATTACATGGGCGGTGAGTGGGAGGCGGTGGGATGTCAAAAACAAAGATGCCAGAGAGAGGAAGTGAGCGGTATTTAAATTGGAGAAAATAGTTCTGATAGGGTAATTGGTAATGAGGAGATTGGTAGCAGCTGGCGAACGTTCGTATGTGCTCCTCCTGAAATTTTCATAAAACACCATTTAGTCACTTGACATAAACATTTACTTTGAATTCCAGGAATTTACTACCAATTTCTATTTTTCAGGGTTTTTTTTTTAAATAATAAATAAATAAATTGCAAGAATGATGCTGCTATGGATCGGATTAGCTGAATCTCATTATTAGGGTCTGATAGGGTCACTGATGTTCAGTTTTCAACACTGGACACCGCTGAGGGTTTATGCTTCACCAGTAGTTATATAGTCAGAGTTGCTTCGTTCACATTCCTTGATCCCTGAGATCTGCCTAAGCTGCCTTTTGGGGGAAGGGTCCACAGACCCTCATAGTCGCAGTTTGAGTTACCCCTTGGGCTGGGTATAGCGGTATTAAAAATGTTAATTTAATTTTAAAATTTGTTAAATGTAACAAATAGTTTGCGCCTGATTGAATGCTACAGCAGCATGTGTTCAGACCAGTAAAATGCGTGGAGCATGTTTGTAATTGAAAGAAAATGTATTGTGCTGAGTCATTTGCGTGGCCACAGGGAGGGTCGGGTCTGTCTCGTTTTAATGAGTATGGCAATGCGCTAGCAACAAAAGCACTGAATGAGGATTTTGTTTACTCATATAAATATTCTTTCTTTCTTTTTATTATTCACTTTTTTATGTCTCACTTTTGACAGAAAACAGGTATGGCAATTATTTTATATTGCACACTGGTGTTTTGATTTGTCATTTAAGGTGATTTTGTTTTTTATAGGCTTATTTATAGTGGCCTGAAGCAGATAGATATTGCCATGGAATTATGAAACAATTTTAAAATTCTAAGCAAACTAATTTACTTTACACCCACACACAGTAACTTATTTATTTATTTTGTTGTTTGCATTTTATGCCTTCAATGAATAGGGGATTGAAAATATTGTAGAAAGTTGTGGGGAAAGGAGGGAAACGGGATGTGAAAGTAACCTCGAGTTGTTCCAAACCTTACAAAACAAAAGAAGAAATTTTGAAGAAAGTTAGTAACAAAACAGCTGATGTTAGCTATAGACATCCATAGTATATATATATTTTTTTACATTTTCTTATGTTTTTATATTTATATATTATGAAAGTCAGTGGCAACCACACAGTTGTGATTCATCAAAATATCTTCTGTTTTTGTGCTCAGCGGGAGATGAAAAAAAGCTCATACAGTTCATGAGTTTCTAAATTTGATGATAACTAAATTTTAATTGTTGGTTGGACAGTCCCTTTAACGGTTGACTTTTACAATCTACAGGCAGATATTAAAGCAGAGCTATGGGACCCCATGCTACTGAAAGACCCCTTGGTTGGCCTTTTTGTTAATAGTTCCCCCATTAATAAATTAAACTTTATTGATTTCCGAAAAAATCGGAATCAGTGAGGGCTGATGGTAGGACTGTGAAAAAAATGTGCTTTAATGGTGTCTAATCGTAAGATGTTTATAACAATGACAATCAGCTAAACCACAGCCCAGCTAAAAAGCTTTTTTTATGTTTTAAACGTTTTGAACACTTTCATGTTGATTTGGTTCGGCCATCGACTTTTTGTTCTTTGCTGATTGTTTTTTGATTACTTGCAGAACGGTTTTCTAATGTAGAGGGTAATCTGTCAGTGCAGCTGAACTATTTTTGAGATGCTTTTTTCTCTTCTTCAACTTATTTAAACTGTCAGCTACAAACTGACTACTGATAAACTGACATTTTATAATTATAATTATAAAACCAATGTAAGAGCACAGTTGTCGAGTATGTCAAATGCTTTAATATAATCAATAAACTGAAATGAATTCTTACATCTCTAGTCTAGTTTTGGGCTGTTGTCTAGACCAGCAAATCATTTCAGGCTAGTGTAGCAATTTAGCTCAAATTCCCGTTAATGTCCAGTTTAAGACATTAACTTGTAAGCACAAAACACAAGATACTTCTCTTTTCAATTATAAATATGGCTTTATTGGATAAACCTAAGACACATGAACTAAACTAACACATAAACATACAATCATACGAGTTGCAGGAAGAGAGTAAGTGAGTTCAAGAGAAAGAAAATGTGAAATCCCAATTCTACAGCAATAGGTGCTATTGCATCGACTTGAGCAACCATCAATCAAAAGATTAACCCTCGCATTGAGTTTGTCAATGAGGCTAACATTACTATCAGTTTCACCAGTTCAGCCTGAATCTGGAGGTTTGTATTTGCGTTGCTTTTGTGCTACGGGATTTCTTCTGTGGTCCTTGCTGCATAAAGGGGTTTCCCAAGGTTGCTGACTGACTGGAAGTCATCGGTGGCTGATGGAGAAGCGAGTCGCAGTCCATGTGAAGCTTGATGTGGTGCAGTCGGAGACTTGGAGACACAGCAGGCAAAACTTAATTTCCATGAACTCTCACAGAAGGAAAAGAAAGTAAAAAAATAAAGAAACGAGACTATTCAGTATTTTTGAATTGTTTTATTGCTGATTTACGTAATATTAAATTGAACATATGTATTCAATTTCTTATTTAGATATAAGGGAATTTTATTAATGATGTTCAGTATTTAATTAAATATATCTGTTTTAGTCCATTTTAATTAATTGAATTTTTTTAAATATATATTTTTAAAAATTTAAGTCAAAAATTTAATTCAAATATTATTATTATTGCTACTTTTTATTACTTATTACAATATGGATTGTTCATTTTATGATAGTATTCATTATATTAAGTTTGCATAATGATGTGTATATATATGTATATGTTTTTTATATGTACCTTTCTCTACATTCCTTTTTTTTTTTGCTCAGTACACTGCATTCTGGCATCGGCTTTATGGTGAAGTGCAGATGTAATGTAGCATTTGAATTAGGACAAAATAAGGAATATGCTTCTTTGCCAGAGAGGGTTCATGCTGATCCCTGGAAGAGTGATGGAGAGCTCAGTGCTGTGTTGAGGTGACAGTGAGCTGATGACATCTCTGAGAGTGATGCAACATACTGACATGCCCCTGTTTTTATATTTTTGGGTGTACTCATCTTTTTGTGTGGCAAGACAGAATAGCAGCAGCGAATTATGTCTCTCTTGACCCTACATGAAAAGGCAGTCTCAGTTTTGAGGCCAACTGTTGAAGCCTCAGATTCCCCATCTTTTATAGTTGAAGGTCTGCCCACATCTTAGGTGTTTCTTATTTGTCTCTCCAGGGTTGCACTGAATCTATTTGCAATGCTATCCTACTTTGAAATGCTTCCATGATCCATCTCAGTTTTTTTTTGGCCTGGCTTGGTGATCTATCTGGCTAATCCGAGGCTCTGCTCTATTGTCTGGTGGTGTTTTGCAGCGGATCGAGGGCACCAGGCTCATGTTTATCCGCCGAATCGCTAGCACTGACTCTGGATCAGCTGTGGCTTTCGCAAAGCTGCACAAATGAGCAGCACCATGCTGTAGGGTTCGAAGGATCATCTTGAACGGAAAGGAGGAGCTGTCGTTCTTGTCAGAGACAATAAGTCACTCTGTTGAGAGGAGAAGGAGAGTGAGGGAAATGGAGGGAAAACGAGAGCCGTGCTCGCTCGACTAGCGCTGGGGAAATAAATAGCATTGCTAATGACACCCATATCCACATTACGGCTGTGATTATGAGCCATTTGTTTGCTTTATCATAAAGTCCTAAAGCCCCTCAGGCCCTAATGACTCAGAAATGCAAGAGCAGAATAAGAAGACCTCCGTTTCTTAAAGTCCTAGAATATGCAAGGAAAAGGACTGAAATTGTGGTCTATAAGGCAAATGGTAAATACTAAATGGCAGAGGCCTTGTGGACTGCAAAGTTGATTATGAACTCAAAAAACCATCTACATCCACCAAAAACAACAACAACAACATAAAAACAGATCTAAGCTGAGTTGGATGTTGCACATTTATTAAACCAGTTTCCTCCACTGAATGTTTTTTTTTAAGTTTTAATTTTATCTTACAATTCTGACTGTTTTGTGAGGTGTAAACTCACAATTAAGATGTTTTTTTCCTCAGTTTTGCATTACGTAAAATACCAATTGAACAATAAAAACTGTGTCTAATGCAGGATTTTTATAAGCGATTCTAAAATACACAGACTCTTATTTTGAAATGTATTTGCCTTCCTGTTGTCAGCTCATTCCAAAAGGTGAGGAGGATAAAGTGAAATTAAATAAAAGGTAAAGTAAAAATTGCTATAATTAATCAAGAGTAGATAACAAGTAATCTAATGAAACATTAAGGGAAATAAATCTAATAAAGTAATAAAGTACAGTATTCATTGGTTGACAACTGTTCAGAAAACAGAATTTTACTTTACAGGAACACTCCACTTTTTAAAAAAAAGAAAAGAAAATAGGCAAATTTTCTCCCCAAGAGTTAAATAGTTTTTGGAGCCATTCAGCCAATTTCCGGCTCTGGTGGTAGCCCTTTTAGCACAACTTGGCATAGACCATTGAATCTGATTAGACCGTTAGCATCTCTTGCTCAAAAGTGAACAAAGAGTTTTGAAATTCTTTGATTATTGCGCTGGAATAAGAGTGTAGTTTCTAGACATACCGGCCTATAAAATTGCAACATTTAATTTTCCGTCAGTCTTAGTATGCGATGCAACTAGTCAAGTTTAAAATAGGAAAAGTATCAAAACTCTGGGCTAACCATCTAATCAGATTCAATGTCTTATACTAAGCTGCGCTAAAAGGAGAAAATCGGCTGAATGGTTTTGAAAATGGCAAAACTCAACTCTTGGGGAGTTGCAAAATGAGCCTATTATCAAAAAAAAGTGTTCCTTTAAAACTCGCAGCCCTTATATGATTTTTTTTTTTTTAGATAAGGCTGTATCTTAATTCCCTGTTTTCCCTTTCCCACATTTACAACCTGGTATAATTATAATTAAGGCATTTGATATCACATTTAAGATATTAAAGACCTCAAATTGCTTAAAATTTAATGTTTCTTGCATTTTGGGCCTTTTTTTAAAAAACAGTTGTTAATACTTTTTTTCTGTTCAAACATGTGCTCCTAAATACATTTTACAGTTCACACATATTTACTTTTAATCACAGATAAGAAGAAAACGCTCACTGTCAAGGCCAGCAATTATGTTAACAACAGATAATATCACAAAGGTAATGAAGGTTTATTGTGTATGGTTTATATTTTTAATTGTTTGAAGACAGTAATAAGCATACTAATGAAAACAATGGTAATGATGGCATGATTGGTGTTAATTCTAATTATCAACAGTGAAGCAGCAGCATTGTGTCAATTACAAAATCATGCCAGTATTATTGGAGTGACAGTCACGTAAATTCAAGAATGAATGCACAGAGGAGATGCCCTAGCTAATATCCTTTCAACATTTCCTGTGCTTGTTTCAGCCGAACTCTCAAGAGATACCATTATCAATCATTAAAAATGGCAGACTGCTTGGCACCTGATGCTTCCTGTGCCGATAAACAAACACGAGGGGGGTGACTGCCTGCGTTTTCTATTTTCTGCTTTCTTTCAGCCTTAAATTCATAAGACATCTGTTGATATGCGGTACGTAATAGATGGGTGGCTTGCAAGGGCTAATTATTGTTTGTTTTGTTACTTTTAAACTCAATGTTCTTGGATAATCCTCAGTTTCTCACAGCCACCTGGAGACCCCACAGTTCTTCTGACATACAACACGCACCCGGCTGTTTAGAACACTACAGGATGCTCTTCTCTCATGTCATGCTGCTTTAGCTTAGTGTAGCTCTGCATTGAAATGTTGAGAATATAAAATGTGACTTGCAGTATAGCACAAAGCAGAAAAACTGAAATAATTTGATCAAAAACAAGCATCTTTTACCTTTGTACTGTATTTTCCTACTTCACACAGAAATGTATGAATAATCTGAATATTTTATATGTATTTGTACACTGTATTTATATTTTTTGAAAAAGTCTAAACCAAACACACACACACACACACACACACACCATAAAAATTGCTTAAATAACTTAACTCAGTAAAAACAGTAATATTGTCAAATATTACAGCTAAAATAACTTGTATTTATGATTGTATTTTTAATACAGTGTAAAATATTATGTACCCCTGATGGCAAAGCTGCTTTTTTCAGCAGTGTCACATGATCCTTCAAAAATAATTTTAACATTTTCATATAATATTTAAAGTGTTAATTTCTCTGGAATTTGTGTTATTATTATTTTTATTTTGTTTATAATCAATATATTTATGATCAAATCAAATATGTTTGGACATTGATTTGATAAGAAGTAATCTTTTATTTTATGCATAGCATTGTCAGTTACTTTTCGTGTTTCCTCTGAATTAACTTTTACATGTCTGTCATGAGTAACATACAGCAGCAGTGTTTTGTTTTATGAAAGATTTAACATTTTTGAACAAGTTGATTCGCTTGAGTGAATGATTCATTGATTCACTAATAAAGGCAGTCAATTGATGTTGTTTTTTTTTTTTTTCCCAAATCAGATATATTTGAATTAACAATTCATTGGTTCACGCATAAAGGCATTAACTTGATGTTAACATGTGCCTTCATATTCTCAGAGATATTTATGATGGCCACCTTTAGGAGATAAGTCCCGCAATACTCTTGACATTAATCCAGCCCAGTGCAACAAGTCATACATGGTCATTCTAACGGCATGAATTCTTATTGTCAAACATGACCTTTTGTGTTGTGAGGTACATGGCAGGGGGAGGACGCTGGAGGTTTATGTAAGATGATGTATGGTATAAAAAATGTTTTAACATAGACTACCACGGTGAAGAGTTCTGTCAAATATAAATGTGTTTCGCTGTGGCAGCACAACATGGGCAAATGCTTCAGCTCACAACATCTGAAGTGACATTGTGAATATGACAAGCTCAAACTATTTCATAAATAATACTTTCATTGGTTATGGATGCAGTTTACACTGTATCAATATTATACAATTTATCAAGTATTGTGTTCACCTAGCAGGAGCCCCTTTTTTGCTCTTTTTTTGCTGCAGGTGATCAGTCGATATCGTTCATGATTACATGAGCCAGGTGTCACATAAAGGACATAGGTGACAGTTTATGACAATAAGGTCCTAAGATTTTGCGGGTGGCTGTAAGATGGGCTGTTCCTATAGATGAAGAATGAGCTGCCATTCACCCTCAGTGTATTGATTGGAGACCCTCGGATCAAGATTTATGAGATCTATCCATCTCCCGCTTGATATGGACGTTGTCATCGCTCTGTCAAAGTTCTGCCCACTTCATTGCTGTGATTTGTGACCCTTGAGTTGTCGCATCATCAAGGCCATGCGGTAAAATCACACATACTGGGCCACTTGCAGATATACTGTAGATGTGCTAAATCTAGAGAAAAGAAGATCCAACCTACATTTTAGATATTTGACTGCATAATTAATGTTCTTAAATGGAGGGTTAAAATCTCAAGATGTCCTAGTACTGCTTAACTCTATGGAATGAAAAGGGTATGCGTGTTGTTGTTGTCCACTTTTATTTTTTTTATTATAACTGATTTTTTATTTCCCCAAGAGAATAAGTTGGGTGCAGTTTCTGGACATTTTGTATACACACATACTTAGCTTTTATGCACGCTGTTTTCCCTGCAGTCGAGTCACTCTGACCTTACATAATGGGAGCTCGCCTGAGAGACCAATCGCCTTCGAGTATTAAAAAAAGGCCAATGAATATTGCGTGCACTTGAATGCATCCAGGAGCACCTCGTCACTACGTGAGTATAAGAGGGCACAGATGTAGTGCACCTGCAGCTTTTCGCTTCGGAGCCTCGCTGCATTTGTATGCCTTGTTCGAGATTGAAGGAGGCTGCCAACCCGCAGGGTACACTGACAGGGACTGGGATGGCTGTCAGTGAACCCAGCGGGCTGGTAGCCTTTTTAAAGGCTGAGAGCAGCCAGCCTTTTGCATTCCAGTGAGCGACCTTACTGAGTGCACGGCGTGCCGCGAAAGGTCCTCTCTGGGAAATCTTGAGAGAAAAAAGAGCAATTTTCTTACGGTTGGTAAGGCGTTCTCCGGAATGTCTATCCAGTCAGACCCTGTGCAAGTTCAGGGAGGATGAGGAGCAGGTACTGCTGGTAGGGCCACACTGGCCCTCACGGACCTGGTTTGCCAATCTAGTGCTCCTCGTAGCTACCCCTCCCTGGGAAATCCCAGTGAAAGGGAAAAAGATTCTTTCTCCAGGATGGGCACAAGCATGGCATCGCGGTTCTGGACAGGACGCGTCAGATCTTTCCAGCATTTCACAGGCTGTGATACTATCTTTCAGTACTAGAGCTCCCTCTACCGGGCAGGTCTACGCACTGAGATGGGGTCTATTCGTCGACTGGTGCTCCTCTCGAAAAAAGAATAAAGAGAGGACCCACAGAGATGCCCGATTACAGTAGTGCTTGTGATTTGTGGCTACAAATCTCAATTTCCACAGTCAGCCAGAAGGCCGTGTTTCCCTTCATATATCCACAATCTGTTGATATATTTTTTTACTCAAAATTCACATGTAAAAAGCTGCGTATGTGCTACATGTTCTCCACCCCCCCCAACCCATGCTTCAGTACAACAGGCATCCATAAGGGGCCCCTATTCGGCCCCCAGGGCATTGGGACGGTTACCTGCAGTCTCTCCTGTGGACACGCTTGCCTGTTGGCATGGGGGTCTCTGCGTAACGCAGACTTTTCCACGGGTCTGTTGCCATATGTAACGTCGGAGTGACTCGACTGAAGGGGAGGTTATGTAGGTAACCAAGACGTTCCCTGAAGGAGGGAACGGAGATGTTACATCCCCTTGCCACGACCCTGGGTGATGCCGGCTCGGCTCCTCTGCGGAAACCTGCAGGTGCTCTTATACTCACGTAGTGACGAGGTGGACGCAATCAAGTGAACACCAATATTCATTGGCCTTTTCTTAATGCTCAAAGACGATTGGTCTCTCAGGCGAGTTCCTATATGTAACGTCTCCGTTCCCTCCTTCAGGGTACGTGGGTTACCTACGTAACCTAGACGTTTAGTTTTTCTAGTTTTAGAGTTCAGAGTTCAGACTTACTGGTAATTAACAGGAGGCGAAGCAAGTTTGGCGTGCTGTCCGTGGAGTGGACTCAGGGTTCGGCGGGCTCCCGAGCCCGGTAGGTTTGATAAGTGCGTGGCTCACCGCCCCCCAGAAGAGAAAGCAAACTGGTGGAGAAAGGGAAGGAGGAGGGATATTCTGAGGGAATAAGTCCCGTGCTATTTATAGGAAGTATCTCTTGCTCTGATATGATGATGAGATAATAAGATAATCAGAAGCAGGCTGATTAATTACTTGTGCGTGCTCCTCTCAGAATTTGTTTGCAAACATCATGTTATGTGTCTTAGAGCAAAATTCAATAATGCTGAATAATTAACATTTATAAGCAAACTGATTCAGTTGAGTGAATGATTAATTAACATTCTCGCTCATAAAGACAATATTTGATTCAGTCACCATTTTTGCATTAATCGATTTGGTTGAGTGAACAATCATATGACCCTGTAAATATAATCTCAGTTCTTAATGAATCTTTTCGAACAAATCAGATTTGGTTGATTGAATGAGTCATTGACTTTAAGATGAAGATAAAAGATAAAAACTTCTTTGTTGAATTAATCTTTAATTAATAGATTCAGATAGGTTGATCTGAGGATGTCAAAAACCACGTTAAAAACCTAGTTACATGATCAATAAAGTTCGGAGAGACATTGCATGTACTCCTTGAAATGAAAGCGAACTATATACAGCTGACAACTGAGTCCGCATTGATTTATAACTAATTGATTGTATACTTTCCAGCAGTACAGTGCCAGGCCTCCATCTGCAAGTTTGGCGCCAGAGACTAATAGCTTCTCTCAACTCTGATCAAGAGAAAAGTTTTTCACTGTGTTGCCATTGCCTTGATTAAATCTCCCATTTGAAAAAAGCCTCTCGGTGGCATTGCGATATGGAAGCGGAGAACAAAATGAAAGGTTCCCATTTCTCACCGATGATTACATTATTGAACCTGGCATGGCTTGACCATCGCCAGCCCTGCCTTCTCGTACCCTTATCTCTCTCGGTCTCGCTCGCTCTCTCTCTCTTCCTCTCATAAAAGATGAGTAATAAAACCCGTCTCGCTTGCCATTCATCGCTTAACACACATAAATAAATCAGCACAATGAAAACCAATAAATGTTTGGGGTAATCAGTGGCCTTTCCGGTAAACATCGCAAATTGATGCCGGCTCATTTTTATTCCTCTGTGGACCTGAACGTTACATTCACTGCCGGAAAGGAGAGGCAGCGCTGATGAGACCGAGATGCATTTGGCACTCGACTGCCGGCAGTGTACTCGGCGATACAAAGGACTGATAAGTGGATTACTTTCCTGGACCTGAGACTCTATGTGTCAATAGAACTTTGCTGTAAAACGTGGATGGATGGGAGGCCTCTGAGTGCGTTCTGCCGTTATGACTTCAGGTCTGGGAATATAAGGGGCTTAAATAAGGTCTGAGGGGTTTTTATTTTCCCTTGTAGCGGGAAGGTTTCACTTGGACTTTTCTGTGGAATTGATTTCATGCCGGTTCACACACCTGTAAAACAGCCAGGTATTACCTGCCTGTGGCTACTTCACATAGAGTTAAGTCAGTAATATTTTAACCACGTCTTAAAACCACGTCCCTGTGGCCCTTTATATAGCTTGACTGTCAGGTTGATACTTCATTTTTTATATACAAATACTTTTTTTTGAATAATCTTTCAGGAACTGGTTATGAACAGAATTACTTAATTACAATAAAATCATTTCATTAATATATACAGTATGTGTA
>JAUYWG010000046.1:15631939-15649481 GCA_034779775.1 Enteromius afrohamiltoni | reverse complement strand
TGAGTATCATCCCAATAATACCATACCTACAGTAAAGCATGGGGCTGGAAGCATCAGCTCTGGGGGTGTTTTTCTGCCAGGGGACAGGATGACTGCACTGTATTAAGGAGAGGATGAACTGGGCCATGTATTGTCACGTATTGGGAAAAAACCTCCTTCCCTCAGTCAAAGCATTAAAGATGGGTTGTGGCTGGGTCTTCCAACATGACAACGGCCCAAAGCACATGGCCGGGAAAACCAAGGAGCAACTCTGTGTTGCTCAGCGACAGCCCTGAAACCTGACAGATCTAGAGAAGGTCTGTAAGGAGGAGTGGGCCAAAATCCGTCCTGCAGTGTGTGCAAACCTGGTGAAGAATTACAAGAACCTCTGTAATTGTTAACAAAGGCTTCTGTACCAAATATTAAAAACATTTGACTCAAGTGATCAAATGCTTATTTGACACTGTAATTCCAAAATAAATTGTTAAAAAAATCATACAATGTGACTTCTGGATTTTTCGTTTTAGATTCTGTCTCACAGTGGAAACGCACCTATGCTGAAATCCTCCATGATTTCTAAGTAAGAGAAATTGCAAAATCACAGGGTGATAAAATAATTATTGATCTCACTGTGTGTGTGTGTGTGTATATATATATATATATATATATATATATATATAAACAAAGTGGTGCGTTGCCAAGTTTATAGAGATCAATCTGAAATGGCAGAAATTTCAGGCATGAAGCCAATTAAATTTTCCTTGGCATTGTATTTACCGTTACCTTTCCCTCATTAGCATCGGTCATCACAGTTCACATTACACGCTCGTTAACTCCATCCTATAAAAGATTCATATATTTTTTAATGAGGACATTTGTGGTTGTGTTGCGCTGGCCTCATGTTCATTCAGTTGATGGAAAACAAAACTAAAGTTTTCAGTTTTCTGTCTGTTCTTCAGAAAACAGTGTTTTTTTTTGTTTGTTTTTTTTTCTTTTCTCCACACAGTCGAATACAGTAAGCAGAGCCTAATCCTTATTTAATACCAGCAGAAATCTGGTAAAGTGAGAGCTAGCTACCGCACTAATCTGCGTAAGCAAATATGTAATCCTTTCTTTTGTTTTGCCATTTTCCATATTTTATAACTCTGCTGCATTTTCATATCAAGCTGTGTTTTACCTTTGTATTGTTCATAGCTCAGTGGACTTCCTGTAGACATCTTTGCTGTTTCATAATTCCTTAATTAAAAAAAAAAAGTTTCTCCCTTGGAGAGCAGAACTGCTTTAATTAACCCAGACTAAGTGACTGAAATAACTTTGGCATGACCTTCCCAGCATCACTTTGAGAACAGAAGCACGCAGCGTGCTCTATGAGACGTCCAGCCCACAGTCTGTTCACTGACCCTCTGGTGCACAACAATTCACCACACACTTGTGAACATCAAAAGGTCCTATTAGGTGGATGATTAATAACTTTCTGGTTTGCAAAGTTTGGAATCAAATCTTAATTGCCTGAGCACACTTTGAATGCAAATGGAAGCTTTGTACATTTTAAATGATTAAACATTGCAGGTGAAATGTGTATGTGTGTAAATAAGTGTGCAAATAAATATATTTTTAAATGTGACACTGATCCACAAAACCAGTCAGAAGGGTCTTTTTTATTGAGATTTGTTATGACTATATTTGGCTGAGACCTGGAATCTGAGAAAAACTAAATATTGTGAAAATTGCCTTTAGAGTTTTCCAAATGAAGTTCTTAACGAGTTTTGATATATTTGCTGTGGGGAAAATTTGCTAAATATCTTTGTGGAACATGATTCTTACTCAATATTGTAAGGATTTCTGATTTTGTTGTGGTGCTGAATATTTTTGTAGGAGTCGTTTGATGAATATAAAGTATTTATTTGAATTGTTTTATTTTGAACACTTTATTTTGATAGTCCACTTTAGATATTCAACTAACTATAAATAACTTTGTAACTACATGTCAACTAATTCTCCTTAAGCTACAACTACATGTCTACTAACTTTCAGATTAAACTATATAATTATTTCTTTTAAAAATCAATCAATCAATCAATCAAGCCAGACTGTAATTACGTTTAAATAATACAAAATCTGGGTTTCTATGTATACACGTACACAGTACACAAAAATAATTGCTTTTATGTATCTCTTTGTTGGGTGCCAGAGCAACAATCTGCTATCTGCAGTATTTCCCGTATCACTGGCTCTTGTGATTTTGAAACTAATAAGCATATAGCACCAGTCAATTTTGATTCCCCTCCAAAAAAAAAAAAAGAAAAGTGCTGATTCTCTGAAGTCCCAAGTGGATCTAACAATAGATCTGCCTGAAATGATCTTTTTTGATGTGAGTAATCAGACGGGCTGCTGCCTCTGTGGTGTTGTAGGACTCTTTAACGCTGGGTGATGCCGTTTGATCGTTAGAATGATGTGGATGACACTGGCACAGACTCCTACTGAAGTCTCTCTTGTAACCTGGAGCGCCGCTCTCTATAGTTAGAGCAAACTAAAAGAGAATCCCTCAAACAGCTGTCAATTTTGAGCTTTCCAAACAGTGCAACAGTGTATTGGGAACGTGTGCCATAGGGAGAGAGATACAGTATTTTTATATTGCACGCTCCGCCCGTTTCGTGTACTTTGGACTGGTTTTTTTAGCTGTTTGTATCTCGTCCCTTCAGGCTCGCATTATCAGAAACGTTGTCCACATCTGTTCACAGACAGTGTAAAAGCCGCAAGGCTATATCACGAGGCCCGACTGGGCCATTTATCATTCCTCTCGCCTTGAGCAAAACTTTGCTGTAGGATAATGAAATGTCTGGTGTTATGCTGGAGGTGGACAAGCATCCGGTGTCATTGTTAAATGTTATTTTTATGTTTTGTTTCTTTCCTAACACACTGTTTGCCCTAGCGATTTGTCTCCTCAGATTAGCCGCGTATCAGTTTTCGAATGTGTCTGTGTACCGCGGTCGGATATTTAATGCAACCGGTGCAGAAACAGCTATCAGAGAGAGTTATTTGAGCTGGGAGTCTTGGCAGCCAAAGGGTGCTATCTCGAGGACATCTCCGTGATCTATGAAGGAGAGAGACGATCAGGAAAGACGATTTTCAATGGATCTGGAAAAGCCTGAGCAGTGCATCACGCCATCGGAAAGCAGTCGCATTAGTAAAACGGTGACTGCTGGGAGACATCCAGACCCCGGGTGTACAAAGGGGGTCGTAGATCAGATTGCACAATGCAGATGAATAGGGACTGACAGTAGGAAAAATGTAATTAAATGCAGGCTTTTTCAGAGCAAAATTAATCACAGATCGCTCACTTTGACGTAAGGCAAAATGAATGGTGTGATGCCTCAGAAACAGATGCGGTTAATATTTTCACTGCAGCCCTTAAGCAGGAGTATTATGATTTCTTTGTGGCATAATGATGTTTGTGGGCTTTGTTTTCAGGAAAACAACGGCAAGTGTAATATTGAAACTTTTTGAAAGAACATGAATACTAAAATGTTCTAACATTTCTTTTTCTCTCTCTCTTTGTGTTTTCTTCCTCGCCATGATGCTTCCATTTATCCGGTTCCAAATTTATCTGGTGACCAAATCAAGGTAAGAAAAGTTAATTATTCCATGTGTCAATAACAACTACAATATCTTATTCTGTAGTTGTTGAACACTGATTAGAAATGTCAGTTAAAAACTTACACACATACAAAAACAGTGTTCGTGCAGTGTTTTAAAGCAAATAATTTTCAAATTCAAAAACACACACACACACACCTGCATGTTGGTTTTTGTGATTTACGGGGACTCTCCATAAGTGTAACGGTGTTTATACTGTACAGACTGTATGTGGTATTGCCCTATACTTACCCTAAACCTACCCCTTATAGGAAACTAGAGGCATTTTTAGATTTTTGAAAAAACACCATTTAGTATGTTTTTTAAGCCTTTTGAATTACTGGGACACTGAAAATGTGCTTCAAAATAAATCACCTTCATATGGTAATACCTATGCCATTATACAAATTTGTGTCCTCATAAACCACATAAACATGCACACACATATATATATTATTACTATTATTTTATTTTTTTATTTTTCTGGAATGGACAGCTACTGCTAAAAGCCTTAATAAAACTGCTTTCCTGTCCTTGTGTTTTGAAAGGCTCCTTATTGGAGAAAGATGCCTTTGTATTAGGTAGTGGCAGATTGGCTGGCACATCTTTGAAGGGCAGAGTTTTTTAGAGAGGGTGTGTGGTTGAGGTAAACAACCTCCAGCAATTTTTAACATGTTAAAGTCATTCGTACACGACTATATCAGTGCATGTAAATGTCAGTCAACCGACATACAGGTATACCACTGATTTAGCTCAAACTCTACAGCAGCAGTGCTCTTGAGTCACACTTCCCATGCCAGGACTCCCACTGCTGTCAAAACACCTCTTCCTCCATGCTGTAAGTGTGCATTCTGTTTGTCAGGCTGAAAGGTAGATCCATTACAAACAGCAGACAGCATCTCCGTACCTCTCCTGCTGCGCAGAGCTCGAATGGCTGCAGATGCTGACAAGCGTTATGTTCAACCTATCAAAGCTCTCACTGACAGATCTGACACGCCCTTCGCCGCTTACAGCAGACCTGTCTTGTTTGCTGGGGCCATGCTGGCCGTTGCTGAAATGTGATCACAATTTTAATGGTTAAAAATGGTAAAATGCTTTAGTATTAACCTGTTATTTGGTTAACTGTAAGCTCTTTTACTAAAATAATAATAAATGTAGTGTTTTATAGTAAACAGTATACATAAATAAATAATTAACAAAATATATTGCATTCAAATAATTTAAATAATTTAATAAAAGCTCAAATAACTACAAAATAATATATATTTTTTCCATCTTATGTTGTTTACCTAATATTTATTGCATTATTTTAATACAAATATTGTTTTGTGTTTTGTTTTATTTTTTAGTTAATTAGGGCCAATTAGAGACGAATGACTTTACAACTCTTGTTATTGCATAAATGCCTCATTAAAATTGTATAGAAACTGATACAAATGTATAGAACTGATCTGAGATCAGCTAAAAACCATGGTTTGTGGGTTCACAGATATCAACGCCAAACAGTGACCACTGAACGTTTTCAAATTTTAATTGAATTAAATCACAAGACTTTGGCAGTTTGCTGAATACTCCAAATCAGTAAACTGAAACAGATGATTTGCAAAAAAATTCACATTGTTTTGAAAGCATTGCAGGTGCAGGAGGTTGTAGTCTTAAAAGCCTGAAGAGCCGTAAACGTGGTTTCATTTGTTTTAGGTTTTTTTGTGTTTTCTAGATGAGTATGCCGAGGGTAATGTTGTCTGACTCTTTGTATCGTTTGATCTCCATCGCTGCTCTAATGACTCCAACAGCTAAACGCAACGTCGACAAGAAGCCTCTGAAGCATATTTAACGTGAAAGCATGGAAAAATGAGAACAGAAACATAACCAGTGCTGAAATATGAGAGCTTGTGTCTGTGCATTTGCATGGCCTTTCTGTCTACCATATCCATTTGAGCACAAACAACAACAACAACAGCCTGTCAAAGTGCAGCATGGTACACAAACACTCTGGCATTAAGGGGTATTATTGTTCAGGCCCTGACAGATGTTATACCATCAAATGAGGCTGTCTTATTTATGTATTTTTTGTTCTGTCGAGTATCTCATTCTGATCAAATGCGATTACACTGGTCATGACACATATGGTTGTACTGGTCCCAGTTCTGTTGGTCCTAATAAGGAGGATGTAATCCCCATTTCATCTGTTCTTCCCTAATGGGGCGGATGGAGGTCGGCATGGGATTTGCCTTCCTGTTCATCTGATGTAATGCATCTGCAACCAACCCCCGCCCCTGACTGTGACCAGCGCCAAACCTGAAAACTGGATAAATTTAGCAGACCAGACAGACAGACAGAAAATGACATCTGACAAGGCAAGAAAGTGAGGGAGAGACTTTGTTTGTACTGCTTTGTGTAGTTTTTCTGTTTTCTTTCATCTCTGTACGCCCACTATCAAACCCGAAAGAAGGAAAGGAACACACGGAGGACGAAAAGAAAAGACTTGAGATTAAAGGGGAAGAAAATAACAACAGTATGTGGATTACAGAAGATTTGTGTGAAGAAAGCGTGATAGGTTGTCTCATCCTTTTATCGGCTTCACTGAGATTGCATGTCATCTTAAGGAGAGGGAGGAGGAGTTAACGAGAGAGCATGCGAAAGAGAAGGAGAGAGAAAGAGGGTGGTCAGAGGAGATGAATGAGGAGTGAAAATAAGAGGTCTCGTAATTAAAAAAAAAAGTTTTATTATTATTATTAAGCAAAAATTCTTGTCAAATTCTCATTATTAAACTTATATCCATTTATTAGCTTATGTATGTGTGTGTGTGTGTGTGTATACATATATAGCTATATATTATTTACATGACTATTAAAAGAGGCATCTGTTCCTGCAAAGGTAAAGCTGATAATTGCTCACTTATGTATGAAGTTAAAACACTTTAAAACATCATTTAATTGAAGATTTTTTGGGCCGATTTATCATCGTCCAGATGAAAATCATAGATCTGCTCAGATTTTACAGTCCTCAAGAACAGATGCTGTGCGATACGGTAGGATCAAGTAAAGTGTCACCAATTATTCTCTTCTCACTTTGTCATTATTTGTGTGTCTCTGGAAGCCTCTGAGTCCATTCTCAGTCAGTCCAGAGCCTCGCTGCCAGCCACACAGGCCTGTGCCAACAACATAAACATTTTAGTGACAAGGACGGTCGACTGTTTACTGACGAAGCAAAAGTGTTACTGGCACCGACCACTGTATGTGTGTGTGTGAGGTAGAAGCTGAGTGGTGGAACGAGCCCCTAGTGTGTAGGCGCTTCTGTAGCAGCCCCCCTGCAGATCCTGGACTGTGAGAAATAAATCAACGTTTCACCTTTTCAGTAGAGACACAGTATTCTGATGTACTTAAAGTCAACATGAAATTCTATTTGCAGCCTATTTTGCTTCTGTAACATGATGTATTTCAGGGTAAAAAAGAGCATTCAACAAGTTTGTAGAATAGGACCATGTGAAAAGTGACCATTCAATATCAGCGAGGATCCAGACTTGAATACAAGCTTGATGAACAAAACCTAGTAGATTAATGCTATAACATTGTATAACACTGCTATTCAAACAAGTTGTATAGAGAGAAAGAAGAATAGAAAGAAGGGATGGTTGTCCAACTCAAAAGGTCAAATTATTGGACATTGTGTTTAATATAAGCTACAACATTTCCTATTCATTCACTAAGCCTACGATATACAGCTAGTCAAATTGATTCCAAAAGCTTGATTCCAAAATCCTTTCTTTTTGCCCCTGTCTTTAACAGCAGTGTAATGAAGAACAAAAGCAGGCTACCCTACATCTTATTCAGGTTAGGTTCATGTAACAAGACAGTCAATTAAACCAGTCCAGTGAATTCATTAAGCAGGTCAACACTCTGCTAGTGTGTTTCAGTGCCACTGAGAAGCAGGAAATACTATTATCTGACAATATACTAAACATGGAGCCAACAAAAGAGAATTGGGGATGCTTCCCTGGCATTGTGACGCTCCCTTAGGACTCATGTAACTCAAATCACATTTATGTCTGCGCACACAAATCAATCGCAGCGGGAAGCACATGTTAGGCATGTGCAGACAAACACATGCCCACCCACTATCCTGGTTTTCTCTCCCATGGTGCTGTTCTGCCACAGCAGGAGGATCAAGATTCGATCAAGTATACCTGCTGCTTCCAAAAGCGCTGAGTGGCGGCGCTCCAAACATCCCAGCGTTCTGGATCACCCGTGCCCTCGGCGGTTGTCCTTGCACCATGTCCCCCCCCATCTATGTGCCAGCCTAATACACACCATCCTGCAGGGACTAGCTGCCACATGCATGGGAAATAGTGCCAGGCGTGTGGTCAGACTAAAAGTCCTGGCATGGCTGCTATAAACAGGCCCCCTGTGTGTTGGCATGACGCGTTGTGCCAGACCATTTCTAGCACCTGGCTTGCCGTCTGTGGCTCTGGTCTGACAAAAAGCATTCTGACAGGCATATAAAGGCAATAATGTTTCTCCTCTGCTCTAGCCTTATCTGAAGTTTCATTTCTCTTAGTAAAGTAACTACTTGGTGTTTGTCTTCATAGTATTGTGCTAAATGATGTATCTGGGCAACAGTTGCTTATGTCATTTCTAATTAATGCAGCACAGTCTTTTTTCCCTCTCAGTTAGCAGTTTATTGTATGGAGCCCCTAAAGGGACTTTGTTTAGTGAAAAACAATTGGGGTAGAAATTTGGGTGAAAAAAAACATGTTTTGCGTTCCCTCTTTTGCGTGTTTCATAAAATGCTTAACGTGGCTTAATGAAGCTGATAAAAAGACAAATATACTGAATTGCTTTGAATTCATAACATGATATTCTTTAAGTAATTGTATGAAAATTAAGCTTTATTAATCAAAACTTTAGACCTGCAAATCATACTTTGTGGAGTTTCATTGCCTCTACAGTTTTTTTCAACTGGGTTTGCAGAAATATATTTAGAAGCATGATGACTACTGTATTGAACAAATCTGTTATTATTTATTTATTATCATTTAGTGATAATTATTTATTATATCTATTTATTTATTATATATTAGTATTATTTTGTAAGTATCATTCCTTGAGTTAAATACATTTCTACATTATTCTTCACAGTTATGCTTAAATCTAAACCTTTTTATTGGATTGAAATTGGTCTTTGAGAAAATAAATTTGAATCTTTATCTCATCTTATGAAAATGCTAAAAAGTGTTAACAATAACAATAACAACACTATGTATTAATTCTTAATCTATTAATTTTATTAATATATATGTTTAGATTGATAACAGATTAGCATTCAGCAAGGAGACAGGAGAAAGAGCTTTTTTCCATCCAAATTTTATTATCATAATAAATACGGATTAAAGAGGTAAAGCCACAAATAGCAAATGTGGCACCTGGAAAAGGCAATTTTAGTGCAATTTAACACGTCTGAAAATGTCTCCTGCTTATCCTTGGATGATGCAAGCACATACTTTCAGACAAAGCTGCTTGTTTTGACTGTCACATTGTTCAGGATCGGAAGAAATCAAAATGAGAATCTTTTCTCAGGTGTACAGATTGTATTGATTCCTGTTCCATGTTGCAGTACCAATGAGGCGGCTGTCAGTAAACAGGAGCGAGAGTGTGAAAAGGAGACCAAAGAAAAACATAGAGCGTGTGTAAAGCATGTATTGATGTACTCGTTGAAACTACTTTTTCCACCACTCGAGTTTTCCTTGGTTCCCAGCTGACGAATGCCAAACCCCCCATCCCCCCCCGAAACAAAAACAACAACAGCGCCAACAGTGAATCGATTGGTCCAGATTATTTCTCGCTTCCAGTGCAGAGGTGGGCAAAATGTCAGCAGGATCTGAGAAATCAGAGAGCGGTGTTTGAAGCAGCTGTACAAGACCTCACCTTTTTATTTTTGTAGGCTCAGACTTGTCAACAGCTCTCCTTTTATACGTCAAAATGGGCCTTCCTCTCCTCTAATCAATGCTCATTTGGCCGTTGTGTATCCAAATGCCATCTAAAATCGAATAATTGCTTTTTGCCCTTTTCATTCAAAGCTGTTTATCTGTGGTCACTGAGACTTCAATAGGCAATAAAAGCAACCGCGGCTTCGTAAAGAGGCAGAAAACGAGTTTCTGTTTCTTTACAGCTCTCTGGGAGTTGAGGGAAAATTCGCTGCCATATAGGAAGCAAGCAAAAGGAGAGGTAATGACAAACTCATGCAATTAGTTTTTCATGCAGCTCTTAAATCAAAGATCCAATTATTTCACTCTGTCATGACACATAGTCCCCTGCCTCAGCACCTGATTAGGTTCACCTCAGGATCTGAAGATAAACCAACACAGAGGCCCGTATGGAACAGTTCACACTGCGAAAAAATGAATTACGGATCATTTTTTTCTCTGAAAATATTAAGAGATAGTGTCTAACTAATCAGGTTTCAGGATGTTTTCTTTTTGTTCAGTATTTCTTTGCCAGATTTTTTAGTTTTTCATCTAAAACTTGTGTGCATAGATGTTAGCAGAATCACACATTCACTTTTGTAGTGAATAATAACATTTCTATTTCTATTTTGCACTACATTTTTGTAGTGATTATTTTGTTCTTTCGAACACATTTTTGACTCATTTCAGAAACACAGCAATTCTTTTTGATCATTTTTATGGCAAAAGAGCTGCAGGGGTTTTCTTCCCAGCATCTGCAGGGAATGCCTAAGGGTTTGTGAAAACATTTATGGAGTTTTTAAAAAGTTTTTTAGGGTTGATAACGTTTTTAATTAAATACAGCAAGTTCACCCAATTTGATATTATTAAATGATGATGCTTTCTGAAGGCTGGTTATTCATTATTATTTCATTTTATTATTTTTATTATTAAATTAAGCTGAAATAAAATATCAGATGAAAAATAAAATAGAAATGTTGCCTTTGAAACTAACTGAAGCACTACAATTAATAAAAGAAAAAATAAAACTAAATACAAAATAGTATTATTATAAATAGTAATAATGACAATGAAAATAACAAGAATGCATAGAAATGATAGATCTTAATATAATTGAATATAAAAACAAAAGGTCATTTAAAAGAATAATAAATCATATAAATCAATGTAACATTTAAAAATAAATAGAATTTTAAAAATTAAGCTTTATAAATCTAATTTAAAAAAGGTTGATAAACAAAGATTCATAAACTGATCTTTTTATATGAAATTATGTAGACATTATATTTTAGGATGGTGGCCCTCACACATGAGGTCATTGTATTTCGGGATGTTTTAGCATTAAAACAACAGTAAGTTATGTTCTTTGGACAAGCAGATGTTTTCTTTCTCATTATTTCTCTTTCTGTCATGTCCATGGAGTCTGAGTGGCCTCGACAGTCAGGCCAGGTGCTAAAGTCAATGAAAAACGTTTAAATCATCCTCAGGGTGAGCAGAATTTACTGTACGATAAGAGGCCCACGGGTTTGCACAGATAACGTGCATGTGTCTCTTCTCTAAAGAAAATCCATCTGGTTATTGCTTACAGAGAGACATCCAAGCTGGCACTGCCAGTCTTTGGCTGCGGCTGCGAAGGGGAACATTGTACAGTGTTTGTGCAGGGTTGTAAAAACAACCTCATGGTTCCACAGCCGGGCCGTCACTTGGTGTTGATAATAAAAATCTGCATTAAAGCCTCTTTTAATCTGGGATTTTGCACTGAACCCTTTGTGCCCCGTCGCACCTGTTCTCAGAATCAGATGAGCATGTGGATGGAGGGGGTCGCTGCTTTTGAAACCCCCCACTGCAACACCTGCTCCGTCCAGACATGACTGTACCCCAGCCAATCCCCGTGCCAACTCTCCAAGGCTCGTGAACCGCAGGACCTCATGCGTGGCTGGCGTGGCATCTGAATTCTCCATGCATTCCAGGATGGGATTATTCACAGAGGACCGGCCGGTCTAGGATGGCACATGACATGACAGCTGGGTATGGCCTCAGGTCCGGGGGGGCTTCCGTTTCTGGCGCCCCATGTGAGAAGTGTGGGAAGGCTGAATTGTCGTCATCGGCTTTGATATTTTATAGATGCAAGGACAGATTGCTTGGGGAGGAAGCATGTTTGGAGTTTGGTTCGGAAAGAAATAGAGCAGCTGTTTTTTGCCATTTCAAACTGTACTTTAATTGAGCCTTAACTGATTCTGACAGTGTTTGTTGATGAAGAGTTTTTGTTAGTTTTTTTGTCACCAATGAAAATGAAGAAGATTCCAACCAAGCCATTTTTAATTAAAACATACTCTTTTTTTATTAAAACATATTAGCAAAATGATGAGGAAAAAATAATGCGGCAGGGCAATAATAAAACATTAATAATTTTTAAAAGTCTTTTCTCTTAGGAGGGTAACAAGCTGTGCATAGAGAAGATCCCTAAAGTTGCAAATTAAAGAAGACTCAAGTGTCAAAACAATAGAGATATTCTTTATAAAAGATATGACTTGTCCACACCACCTAAAATAGCCTGTTTAAATATGCCCCCACTTTTCTACGTCACAGATTGGGTTTATTTTCATAACACCGCCCAAATGATTATGCAAAGAAAGAAGGTGGGACTATTATTCTCGATGTAGCGTTGCTGCCATCGCCATGTTCTGGAGACACTGTGAAACTACTTTTTCTGTGCTTCCAAAAGAGGACACAACTACAAATCAGTGGTTAAGTCATTATAATCAATAATTATGTCTTATTTGTAATGGCTTTTATTGTTTTGGTGTCAATAATAATATTTTCTAGCATCGTAATATGGCCCCTTTAAAATTAAAATAAACTGTAAATACATAAAAATACTAAAAAAGCATACATTTTGTTCAGGTTTTGTATTAGTGGTGGGGATTTTCAGTGATAAACACAAATGACTCAGCAATTTATTCTAAACAAAATGATTCAATGAATCATTCATTCAACAGATTTGTTTAGAAAACAAATTGTGATTCATTAAATGATTCATTCAGCTGATTAATTCAAAACTTATTAATTTCCGGATAGTGAATGCTTTTTAATTTTCATTGAATCATGCACTCGATTTAACCACTGATTTTTTTTCAGTGATTTTGCTGACAAAGACAAATGCACCCAAGTAACTCAATATCACAATGATGTTTTTGAACTGTTGTATAAAAGCAATATCACACTTCCATTCAAATTAAGGTATATATTTGAACCTTGCAAAATGCACTTCATGCAATGCAATATACAATAGTATGTGGAAAATTAGTATTTAAAAAAAATCTCAATTCTCCAAAATAAAGTCAAGAAGCAACGGGGAAAAACACAACAACCAAACTTTAATGAAAATGAATGGATTGTTAACCAAATTCAGACCATTGGGGTTCATATGAAATGGCTTTTATGGGGGATTGGATGCATGCATGTCCTTTTATGTCCTGACCATCTCTCTCATTCCTCAGTATTTCTCCCTCTTTCTCCCTCTATCTTCTCTCATGCCTGTACGTCATTGCCCGAAGACTCCTAAGAGCTGTGATGAAACTTGCTTGGCTATCTCTCCCCTGCAGGCCCCGGCACTGCTCAATCATTTTTCCCCGCCAAGCCCCGTGTCATCTTTCCCAAAAGGGAAGGAGAAAGAGAGGGAATAGGGAGCCAGGGGAGAGTAGGACATTTAGTAAGTGGGATGCACACTTTTTCATGTAGAGCAGTGGAGAAGCAGTAGGCAATTTGATGTTGGTTGCTATAAATATTACATGCAGAAATGCTTATTTTCTGAGAACAGGACAGTCATTATTGTGTCTTCTGGGGTATAAATCCCATTAAATACAACAATTTGTTCTTAGATATTGGGCTTCGTTGAGAACTTTTCTTAGTGAGCTGATGGAAAAGAGAAAGTAGTGTTAATTATGTTTAAAGAATCTCCTATGACAAAATAACACTATGGAAAAGCATTTGAAGCTAACAGCTAATAATTAAATTCCATTCAGTAATATGTTACCAGTCAGCTTTTGATTATTGAAGTAATACATTCATGCAGAGGTTTTGAGCATAACTCGTCTTTTACAGATGAGCAATCTTGTGCAAAAGCTAACGAAGGGTGAGATCTCCAAATTAGCATGTAGTCCGAGGCTGAGAGCCAAATGTTTGCACCCACATTGTTTCTGTGTAGCATATCTAATACAGCCATCTTTTTTTAAAAGAGAAAGTCTCAGATTTCCATGTTTAAAGTTACTTGGATCACCTTTAAGATAGGCAATTAGCTAAAGCTTAACTTTCTATGACATGCAGCTTAGACTTGCATGAATTTCCAATTAAAGTAATTTTCAGAAGGTATCAAAAGCAAGTGGCGTTTTTACATGGGTCCCTGGTTGTTTGGTGCGGATTTGATCTAGGCTGCTTTCTTTAATTGGCTTGTATATTTCCTGGTTCTCCAGGCCTAGATGTAAACTATTCCCTTTAATGTAAAGTTAAAATATGACAAAAAGGGCCTCTTAGAGACACGTCATTTCATGTGCCAGATTTTCCTGTATTATTCACTCAAACTAATTTTCAGATGTTGCAGTGGGACGCAACACTGAGCCCTTCCCTGCAGACCCCCGCAGATTCTGATTTGGGAACAGGGGCGGAGATGAATGCTTAATATGTGGAGAGCAAGACTCCTTTTATCTCCTTTGATTCAGACTTTTCTTTAATTCCACCATGTATTTAATCTGCTATTTGCTGGGCTCCACCAAGCAGCGTTGAGGTGAGTCAGAGACTAATAAAGGTCTGGCATGGAGTCTGCCTCATGGAACATCCCTCTCATCTTGTTCCATCTGAGGAGCCTTTTATTTGTTTTGATCGGGAGCTTCCGGGCTTCTCCCCTCTAAGGCTTCCAAAATGTGTTTTTTTGGAGAGCTCTGACAAAATGCGTATTGTTTCACCCGCTTCTTTGAAATATCTCTCATTATTACGGCAGGAAAAACTGAAACCTGCTTGTATAGAATTATTTGTTGTTAATCAAAGAGGAGATGGAGCAAGGATCTATTTTCTGCAATATGGTTAAGATTACTATCACTATTAATCATATTCAAAGTTAAGGATTTCAATAATCTTATTTCAAATGGAAATTAGAGTAATAGAATGATTTCTGAACAACATGTGGCACTGAAGACTGAATGGGATTATGTAAAGTTCATATTTTGATTTTGGGAGTCCCAAACTATGCAAGGTAAAAAATAAATAAATAAATAAATCATGATAATTTTTCTTATAATATGCATTTATTTTTATCTTATTTGTTCAACTACTCCCAAACAATTTAGTTGAATGATATATTTTTTTAAACTCCTCCAGTGATCGGACGATTTAATTTAAAGCGGTGTTTGTGTGCATTTAACACAACAAAAGCAGCACCTTGTGTCAAAAAATAAATTAGCAATTGCATTCTGACAAACCCCGAAAACATCAACTAGTGGGCAGCAATACGCTAATGTTTCATTCACTGCGAGCTGTGTTACACACTACATTAAAGGTAATTTTCAAAAATCCATAAAACAATATTTATTGTTAATATTTTTATTAATATTGTGAAAACTTAACGTTATGTTACTAAATATGGTTGTTGATTAACAGACAATAATGAAACAAATAATATTTACAGATCAAAAATCATCCTGTTACATCATCAATTGTTTTACAGAAACATTGCTTAAATGTGAGAATTGTTTAGTGTGTGAGAATAAGAGAAATGCCATCATTGTATTATTTTGTAGATTTAGTTTTTAACTGGCAGGAAAACTGGGGTTGCTTTTGGTGCAGTTTTTATTGAGAAAGAAGGAATCCTACCTGCTGCGGGGCATCTTGGTTTTTCAGACAAGCTGGGCTGTTGAAAAGATCTGTCAGCCGTTATTTAAAGCCAAAATTCTAAACCTACACTGAAGAGAGTGTTCAGATATTACATCCTTTTCAGATATTTTCGCTTGTCTAAAGACTCAATTCTTTTAAGTTCACTCTCACTTTCTCAGTTTAGGACAACTGAGATTTACTTGGGGAGAGGTCGACTAGATCCCTACAGTTTTACACATAATGCTCTCTAGACATTGATGGACACATCAAACACATTAAACATAATTTCCAAGGATCTTGTAAGTCTTAACTTGAACACTTGAAAGTTTTACCTGCATAGTTCTGTTTTTAATTCTAATGTAAGGGGCGATTAAATTAAAAAATAAATAAATAAATAAATCAATTTGGGGGGCATGTAAATGCTCATCTTTGAAAATGGGTTTTAATGTGCAATTAAACTAGAGAAATGCTTGAGCGCTTAAGAATTGCATTTGTGCACATACACATAGTGCTTCTTTACAAAGTGACATAGCACAAGAGACCTGGCATGGCATACACAGCACTTTTAGTAATTTTAGTTTTGTAAACAGTGATTGTTTGATGATGCTGTCTTTTATACAGGAAACTTCAAAACGTGAATGCAAATTAAATTAATTTCTAGAGCACATCTTAGTCTTGACTCCCTCAATTTATATGCTTCTCTTATGTCTTATGCTCCTTACACTTATGCATATTTACACAAAAACTAAAATTATGTCATTAATTATTCCCCCTCATGTCATTCGAAAACCATACAAAATTTTTTCATCTATGGAACAAAAGTGAATATATTTTTGATGACATCCAAGAGCTTTCTGACACCACATTCATTTTTGGACGATCTCTTACAGAGCTACTGATTTATGAAAGTATGTTTGGTTTGGTTTTTCACCTTGCTTTCTAGAACAAAGTCTGCCACAGGTGCATGAAAGAGTGTCAGAGCCCCTCCTTTTATTTTTGACTTTTTGTCAAGTTCCATGTGTCTCTCTGATTACTTTCCCCTTCTTGCTGCTCTGTACCCCCTTTCTAGTCTATATTCCTTTCAGTTGTTTGATCTTTCCTGCATCCATATTGCTGTTATGGCATTGTTCTCCCACCAACGAGGCTCAAAGCTCTGTGGAGTGCCGCTAGCATTGATCCGGGGCCCACGCGTCTCCCTCCAACCAGCTATCGATCTCAGACACCGGACAGAGATCCTCCACTCTCCTCAAAGGCGAGATGGAAAAACTGAATATCGCCTCCTGAGCTGATTCTCAGGAGGGAACTTAAAGGGAGACGGGGGTGTATGTTTACATCTGTATGTCTATTTGCACGTTTATTGGAGTGGTCTCGCCTATATTTATAATGCTAAAAACCACCTTTCACACATAGAAGAAAAAAAAAAGTCATACAAGTTTTTGTTAATGCAAAGTGAGCCTTTAGCGAGTTTCTTGAAGCATTTTTTTGTTCTTTCACTTTTGCTTGGATTGCAAGCCACTAACAAGGATGGATCTTACTTGTGAGAAATGCTGAAAAGTGTTATTCTTCATCTTCTCTCTGGCTCTGGCTTTCTCACTTTCTTTATCTGAGAGTAACTGGTGTGTAGGAGCTTGTTTGGTCCCCTCAGGCTTTTGGCTCTGAGTTCTCTTCTGTATTAGTGGAGTGAGAATGGCTTTCATGTTCTCAGTGTCGCTAACGGAAAACTCACACAATTTTGTCCTTTTCTGATTCCCCATGCGACGCAAACAAGCCACGCACAGCGATATTCAAAGTAAACCCTGTCTAAACGTTTGCCTGAAGTTTTCACTGGCTCAAGAGTTTTTTTTTTCGACAGCTCAGCGGCTTTCTTCAGCACTGCTGGAGAGTAAATGGTTTGGGATGAGAGATTAGCCTAGCATGAAACCTTAAGAAGCATCTTAAGAGTTGTTTTATAAAAAAAGAAAAAAAATAATTAACAGGTTAAAGGAGAAGAAAAAAGTCAGCACTGACTTTGAATTCTTTTTAATGTCACGGAGGCAGACGAGAAATGAATGATCGAGGAGAGTCCCAGTGTAGCGTGACGGAAGACTCAAACGCGGAGAA
>JAUYWG010000046.1:15610861-15626004 GCA_034779775.1 Enteromius afrohamiltoni | reverse complement strand
TACCTGTCAAGTGGTTGGTGGATCTGCATCAAAACGTAGTGAATAAACATACGTGCACCTTTCAAGTTGCTTTGAATAGAAATATCACTCCAATAACATCCACCCAGAGGTGAACATTCCATCCTGATGGACCGGCACACATACAGCTCTGCATTTATAAGGAGTCTCACTGACCCAAATCATTGCTCTTCTTCTGCAGGAAAAAAAAAAAAAAAACTTTAAAGAACCCTCTTGAACTTCCATAGCCCTTTCCTTTAGAGACTGTTCCTCTCAGGAATCTTTTCGACAGCCATTAGCAACCATTCAGAGGAAGATGGGAACGCTGGGTAAGATCCTTTAAGAAGTATGAGAGTGTTGCTTATTTTGCTTTCTAGAATGCCAGAGTGTGGACCTGGAGACCACCGGGGAGCTTGTTGACGCTCGCTTGCCTGCTCCTTTTGTTTCATAAAACAACAAAGCTCTATTTTCAGGGACCCAAATCCACTGTGGATCGCAGATATGGGAAAGGGAGAAACTGATGTGCCATTAAGAAGCTTTATTACTTTTTTATCAGTAGCAGGAGGATAAGCCCGGGTTTGAGAGCGGACCCGATGGGGAGGGAAGAATACAGAAGTGTGAGAGAGAGTGGGATGGGTAGGGGTCAAATCCCAGCAGCCATCAGGCCCTCGCTATCAAAGAAGGATGGGCGGCAGCTCAGAGTCAACAGCAGGATTTTACGGGGATAAGATCTCTTCATCCATCATTCTGACATGCCATCAACATTTTTCCCACTCCATTTTTCTTTACATCAATCATTTTATATGCCAGTAACAATAGAGGCAACTGTGGAAATAGTGCATTTGATTACTTATAGCTTTATGGATTTTCTATACAACTCAATATCTGAAGGAGTGTAACTGCAACTTCTGTGTCACAATGTCCTGGGACTGCTTTTTTCTTGATCCAACTGTACAGCTGAAAGTGTGTAATGGCACTTCTGTACAGCTTCTGTAAATCTCTATTTGTTTGTTGGTTTCCCTCATTTGCTTTATTCTAATCTGTTTTACACACATAATGGACCGCAGCTTTAAATCATCATATTCGACTCTAGCAAAATATGTTTTGTCTAGAAATACATCAGGGATTAAGATCAGACATCCGCCATGGCTAGATTTTCTCAGCTTGGTTGTGTTCTAGTACACTTGTTTGTCAGTAGTGACACTTGTAAAATACATAATTCTGCGTGACAGGCAGGAAAATGAAATACTGGCCGGGTTTGTCTAATCAATAATTGCAGTGAGTGATTAGAAATAGAGCCCGACAGTTGAATTGATTGACTTTTGAAAGTTTGTGAAGTGGCTGTTGGTTTTGTTAAAGGTGTTTTATGTAGAATTGACCTAGGTATCGCATTCCAATTGTAAAATTTTGGAGAGGGTTTTTTTTTGCCTTGCCCCTCCTCCTCAGACTTTACTCACGCACAGGTTGCCAGATTAACAACACCAACAGTAACGAGTGCACATGACGATGTATGAAATGTATTGCCCACAAACTGGCAACCCAGGGTGCTGTTGGGTAAACTGGCAGTGGGTGGGTTATACAGACCAAAACAAGCACAGACACATGTTCGAAGACACTGACTGTTTTTCAGATAACCAATATGTTATCTCAGAATGTTTCTTAAATATCTGCAAACCTATTGTTACATATGTCATGTTAATATAACGTTGTGCTGCTAATCTTTTGTGGAAATATGTTTGGATGCATATTTTATACAGTCTGTAATTTTTGTATCATTTATGATCGAATTTATACTTAATTAGTTTGTGACAAATTTAGCTTGAAGGGTAAAAGGAATATGTATAGTCTCACTAAATGAGGCTATGAAGATTGCATGTAAAATAATTAGACAAGTGCGCTGTAATTAAAAATGCATTTTGTTATTTTTATTATTAATTGTGGTAGATTTTGTATAGCGCTGCTTGAAATGTCATGTCAGCTACCCACATATGCACTTATAACTTTTTCCTTTTCTTGAAATTATCTTTTCTTTATCTATTAGCAATATGATAATGTTTGCTGAAAGTCGGTGTACAGTACAAAAAAATCAAAGGCCTAGAGTCAGGTGCTTTTGCCTAAGTAGTTTATCTTTTAATAATGATTTTTAATCAATTATCTTTCCTCAACAAGTTTAAACGTTTAGCACAATAAAGAAGAAACTCTAAAACAGCCTTTGGCATCTCTTGTTTTCCTTTACCCCAGGTTTGAAAAGAACTAATCATTGCTGAAATCCCCACAGGCTGTGTTTGCATAAGGTTAAGATGCTAAAAGTTCCTCAGGGTCTTTTTTTTAATTGGTTGCATATTCATGGCATCTTGGGGAGAAATTGTATGAATAAATACTTTTGTTTTTTGTTTGGCTTGAAATATGCTCTCCCTGATTCACCTTTGATCACACAACAAAGCAGAACAGAAGCTGCCCTCTCTGAAGCGCTGTGGGCAGAGACAATGTTTAATCTCTCTTTCATTTCCTCGCTTGCTCTTTCTGCTTCGAAACTACGGGCCAGGCCCGTGCCTTCCCACTGGGTCCATCCAGTGTTTATTTCAAGGCAATAAAAAGTAAGAGACTTCTTGCTAGGCCTGCTCCACTTCCAGCTGTCTGACACACAGCCCTAAATAGACACAGCGGCCCGTCGTGCTGGTTGCATATTGATGTTGGGATTTAGTAGTGATGTGGGACACACCAGCAATTGCGGATCAATTAACTGTTATCCTTGTTTTGGTGCAAGCTAAAAAAAGTTGTAGCTTAAGAATGCACAACAAATAGCATATCAGTAATCCGTTGATATTAGAATGTGTTTATGTGGTGGATTTTGGAATTTCATATTGCATGCTCATTTTCATCATTTATATATTTTAGTTTTGCCAGTATCTAATCCTAAAGACAGTTAATCAGTTAAACTGTCAATAATTTCAGACAATTGATGTAATGTAATCCCCTTTAAACGAATAAGCATTTTTAAGACTATGTTATAATGTATCATCTATTTATCTATAAAAATATGTCTGTCAAAAGTTTGGTAAATGTACAGTTTATACACATAATGTTAAAGTTTTCATTTAACAAAAAGTTCATTTTAAGTTTCTATTCATCATCAGTTTCCACAAAAAATAAATAAACAAATAAATAAAATAATATAAAAAAGAAGAAACTAAAAATGTTTATTGAGAATCAAAAGAATGATTTCTGAAGGATCAGCAGGTTTCCCTAACACGTCCCTCTTCGCCATTGGTCAGGTAAACAGATAGCCCTGCCCTAAACTCATGCCATTGGTTAAGCCACCGTTGCTGTGTTGATGTGGCTTTAAAAAAGAGTTTTCTTTGCTTTAAAAAAAAAAATTCAAATATTAAAGAAAGAAAAAAAATGGCACGCCTTACCTTTAAACATCCCATTAATATTGTTTGCTGGAATTTGTGATGCTTGAAGCCTTAACACCTGACGTGACATGTTCTCCTGAGAGTAAAAGCGTACACAACACCTCACAAACCACGAGCGAGTCTTTTGTCAAGAAAAGACAAAAACAAAGGAAATGTCAAGAAGTCAGTTGTGTTTGTAATGTACGTGTAAGAACAAATGACTGTTTTTCTTGTTCTAAAACAAGCGCTGACGTTAATGGGGGGGTCTGAGGTAAGGAAGGCGGTCTATCCATGTGCTTAAAATCTAGGGTACTTGACATAAGGTTGGGAATCGTTTCGCAGACAGCGCTCCTCTGGGAAATACCAGATCAAGTGGATTGGATACGAGAAGTCAGCAAAGGCCGTTTGAAGTAAAAAATAGTCCAGCTCTTTCATTTTTTCCTTATCCCAATCTGTAGAAAACAATACGGTCTGTTTGACGAGTTCTCTTTGATCCTATTACCATTATGTCTTCTGGAGCATTATGGACTACGGCGTTGCACAGAATCAACTTTTATTTATTTCTTTTCCTCTTTATCTCCGAGCTTTTAAGCTGGTCGGTTTTAACTCTGGCTCTGATAGAAAATGCTACAGAATCTGACTGGATTCTGCGTTTCTGCTGTCATTCTTATGTTGTCTTTGATTTTCCTTCATGACGTTTTAATCGATCAGACTCGCTCTCGCTGTAAGAACACCCAGACTCTCACTTAAGCTGTTTTTTCGAGCTCACACATGACACGTGTGTTGGGAAAAAAGCATGTTCTAGGCTTTTAAGGGAATTTAATCTGTATTGTAGGTTTTGAGCTGGATTTTCACAGCACCAGCTCTTGTTCTTGTCAGCGGCCCACCTACCATGTTCCCTCTCAAAGGCCACAGTAGCCTAGCTGTGTGATTCAGAATGTCTGTTGTTTTCTACTGTATCTACCACAGATGAGGAAATAAAAGATGATAAAAAAGTGGCAGGCTAGCACAGCTCAGAGTTTAGTTCTTTTTTTCACGGCTCTTGTATGGATTAATTAACATGCAATATATAGTAGTGGTCATTTGGCCTTCTGTGCTGAATAGGGTCTCTATGGCTTAAAAAATATGGCTTAGATCATTTAGGTATGTCTGTGCACCAGGCTTTGGATTATAGCTTTTTAGCGAGGGTATTGTTCAGCTGATCACAGTGGCTTTTAGTTCTGGATGTAAGGATTTGAGAAAGGCCAGTGTATTAAAGTAAGTCAAGTAATAGGCAGCACGCATGACCCGCTTAGGTTTTCTTGGTTTATCTGACCTCATTTTGTTCAACATACTTCTAACTGTCTCAAGCCTGTTTATTTACTTTTTAACATGAAAATGTGCATTTGTAAAAAAAAAAATAATAATAATTTTAAAATGTAAAAAAAAAAATTTAAAAAATGTCCGTAAACATTTAAACTGTAGTGGTCAGTTTTCTTTTTATTGAAAAGAAAGGGCATTGTTTCAAAGATCTTTTGTATTCAAAGGAAGAAAGTATGTAATGTGGGTTTGGAACGACATGAGGGTGAGTAAATGAATGCATTTTCATTTTGGGTTAACTGTAGCTCATATAATAAATGGTGTGGTTGTGGGCACAGGGGATTTGCTCCTTTGTCTGGAGACTAAAGCAATAATCAACCAAGTTTTTAAGATCTTATTTCCAGGAACCAAGGCTTTGCCTCGCGTTGCTTGGGTTGAGCCTTGATGGGGTTGCTTCTGGCGGAAACACCAAGTTCCAGAGGCTGCACTGGTTTCAGACCCAACCGCAAGGGTACTGAGAGAATAAAATTGAGAAATAGAGATGCGGTGTGCTCTTCATTCCCTGACAGGGTGGATGAGTACGGCCTTGACATTGATCTTGCCCTAGCATTTCTATGGTCAGTGGTTTTTCTATTTCCATTACCCAGTTTTTTTTGGTCCTCTCTTATGTGAAAATGAGACTAGGCGTCATAAAGTAGAAAACATCAACAATAGCGGGAAAACACCATGTCGTCATGCAAAAAGGTTTATTAAAGGAGCCCAAGTGTTTACAATGTGTGAAAAGAGTCTTTCCAGAGGTCCAGAAGCTCCATCTGGAAATCTTCTTATTGTTTGTGTTTCTCGGTATACACTCTATATCTTTATGTCTGTGCAAGTGTCTTTGTGTGCTTTTTCCCCCTCATCCAAGATCACATTTCCTCGCCTCTGCGGTTTGTCTGTGAAAGCTCTCGCAGGGACTGTGAGATCGAAGTTGATACTGAAAATAGCTTAAAATAACCCATCAAAAGACAGGACACGGAGTAGAGATATTTGGATGAAAATACCGAAAATTAGAGGAGAGTAAAGTGGAAAATAGTGTGAGGATCTGACACCAGAGACTTTTGGTCTAGTTAGGAAGTAAAGAAAGTGCACATCATTAGGGTATCACTGGGAAGCTGTACAAAAGGGGGGATGAAGAAAGATGGTAGGGGTCAGAAAGTCATGCTAAAATAGGTCTAAGCGTCCAGACAGTGAGGCAGGTAGAAGTCTGTCATCTCAGAACATCAGGTTGCAGAAACCGGCTCTGCATGTATCACTTTTGTCTCGAGCACAATAGGTTTTACAAGGACAAATTTGCTGATACTTACTATAATATATATGAAAATGTTGCCTGTTGTGTGCAATACCTATTTTTCTTTGTTTGGTTGCGTTTCAATGTATTTGTATGACACAGATTATGAAAGAGAGGTGTATCAGTGTAAATGTAAACATTATTGTTGGAAGGCTCCACTTAGGAAACAAAACTGTGTACAAGTATAGAGTAAATACATGTAAAATTGGACACTTTTTTATCGAGATGAATGGAAAAAAGGGTCCCTTAATTATGCTTATAGACAACTATTTAGGCTTTGTATCATCCAGATGAGGTTTATTTTGCGATAATAACAGGCTCACTATATATAATCGGTCTTATTTGATATATATATATATATATATATATATATATATATATATATAAGTAGATGAAGAATATTTATTATTATGTAAAAAGCAATAAATTAGGAAATTGGATTCCTTGGATAACATTCAATTATATGACAATAGAGTGCAACAGTGTCAGTCCATGTTTTTATTTTATTTAAATTTTTTGCTAAATATGATTTATTTGCACAATCATGGACAATGCAGTTTTTACCAAGCTTCATTTACCAAGATTAATAACATCATAGCCATTCTATGGAAGCCCGTTTCCGCCACTGTATAAAAAAATGTAAAAGGTTATTGTGACTTTTTATCTCACAATTCTGTCTTTTTTTTCTTAGAATTGCAAGTTATGAAGTCGGAATTGCGAGATATGAAGTCTCAATTGCGAGTTATAAAGTCAGAAAAAAAGTCAGCATTAAATTAAAATTTTTCAGCATTAAAGAGATGGACGTGTCCACGGACTGTAGGATGCATATTCTATGCCTGTAACCATGGAAAAGATCATAGAAGATTATTTTCGGCGCGGTTTCACTAACAGAGAAATCTTTTGTTAGAGGAGTCACACAACACAAAGCTTAGTTTACGGACACTTTAGAGAACGCTATGCAGGAATCATTTGTGACGAAGACATAATAAAACAGATGAGGCTGAAGTGGCACATTTTATAAATCAGCTGTTGGCTGTCCGGCGTTATTACAGACGGAAGAACAGTCAGTTGATGCGATTGATGGATGGACGAGGAGTTGATCTGCGTGCTTGTGGTTGTCTGCGGCGACGCATGTGATATGATAAGTTAAATATTATGTGATAAGTTGAATATGTATAAATGGATGCACTGATGGGTTCTCCAGAAAAATTAACTGGCTTGAAGCATACAAAACAAACAATGGCCCAATCATTGAATCACATCTCGTGGTTTCCTATGGTGCTTTGCCTAAAAGAAAGTGTCGTTTTTTTAGAGAACTGCGTCTTTAAGATGGAACAAAATCTTTGTTGCACATGGATACTTGCATGCTCCAATCTTCAACACACAAATCAATCTACAACAACTGATTAACTTGGCTATGTGTTTATTCCAAATGCACATGTGGCTTAGCAAGCCAATAATGCAGAAACTCACGGTACACTAGCTTGCGTTTCCTCTCTGCTGCCTTAAACATGATTAGCATAGTTAAATGGACAATGGCCACTGTGCAAATGGCGCTCAATAACGTTTAATTCATTGTAACCATTGCGGACATCATCATTAGTACTAGAAAGACATTTGGATTATTAGTGCTGTTATTAGCATCGTAGACAATTGATCTTGTATTTGTGTATTGTCAAATATGGTGTCGTGGAAGGAGGTCGCGTCGAACTAATTTGCTGTTATTAGTTGCAGTTTTATGACCTTATGCTCTTAATTGTGTTCATTTACTTCTCAGCGTTGTGTTTGCTTTGCCACAGCCTGGCCGTAGAATTCATCTAACTCATAATAGTTGAACTTAGCCTCCTGATGTGCATATGTTTGTGCGTGAGCATGTGTGTTTCGTGCATGCGCTTTGATCTCTCCACACACAGATTATCCATGGGGAGAGACGTATATCCGGCGCTTCCAAACAAGCATAATTAAATCGTGTGGATCCTGTAATTGCTGCTTTTAAACAGAACTAGATTAGCAAAGATTTCTCACAGGAATGTTTGCCTAGCGGCACAGGAGAAAATATAATTCCCGTGCAGCCATGTGAGTGGCATGCTGAATACCGAAAACAGTCTTATAGTCTCTCCCCAGCTGAGCTTAAATGCACTGAAGCAGCCGACAAAAATGGTTTGCATGTTTTTGCTCTGGGGTGTTGTGAAAGACACAGCTGTCATCTCTAGGAAGTGCCGTGGTCATCATGGGCGACTAGCTTATCCGTGCGGTTCAAGGGAAGAATGTCATCTCAGAGTTATCTTGAAAGTCATACTTGCATCAGACTAAATTAACATTCATTAATGTCCTCAAACATAACTGTTATCTAAAGAACATTCAATGTAAATGATTGTCTGATATAGTGCTTAAAATAACTGAATTATTCAGAAAAAAACAAGACATTTAAATAAATTACTGCTTTTTAAAGAGAAATGTGTATTTGTATTAAAAGCTACACATATTATTACTGTTATCTGCATTTATGTTAGAACGCCAAAGCTGTTTTTGTAACATTTACTGAATGTATAAAATATTAAGATGGTTATTTTAAAATAAATGAGAATCATTAAATGTAATAATTAGTAATGTAAGTATTACAAGTAGTGATCTTTCCACTTTTGCGTTTTATATCTTGTTCGACAATCTTTTAGTGAATGTTTAATAAGAAAAAAATACTTGTAAACTTGAGGAAAATTGCCATTCCCTCACATCAGGAAACCTGTTTTTAATTAATTTTTAATTGATTGAGCTGCTGGTGGAGTCTTTGAAGTTCTGATACCAGCTAGGGGTGAGTCAGAATTATTTTTGGGTAAGAAAAGATTATTAAATAAATAAAACTATTTGTTGTGGCAGTTCGTACAAAAATGTAAGGATAGAAGAAGAACCAAAAAACCCTTCAAAAATGAAAGAAAAGCCTCTGAAGCCTGTTTATGGATATTCCAAAATGTGTGTTTTCAGCAAGTGCATGACTAGTGCATGGTAAATTGAACAGGCTCCTTCTGAGCTGCCTGAGCTTCATGTTACAGCAAAGCAATGTTTGTAAGGGTTTGTTTATGATCTACACTTTTGAAAATAAATGCTCCAAAAGGATTTTTTTTAAATGCTATAGAACCATTCTGAGTTCCAAAATTTATAAAGAATATTTTAGTAGCCTTCTGTGTAATGGAATTTTTAACAATCCAGAATAGTCGCGTCTCACATATGATGCGTCCATGTAGAGAACAATAAAGGAAATAAAGGTTGCCTTCATACCACTGAAAGAGCATTGACAGGCCTTGCTGTTACTTCTGACGTTTACATTTTGAAGCAAGCAAAACATCTATGCGGCAAGACTAACAATCCTCAATATGTCATGTATGATTGAAGTGTGACAGATGTTGCACCTCAGAGTAAAGTCAACATATGGCTCATGCAACGTATTTCAACAGTGTCTGGCGTCTTTTGTGCTGTAGTTGGCATTTAAATGTGTGAATGTCTGTGCCCCGCAGGGACCGCTAGATGCTAAAAGTTACCTGTCTTCTCCACACATCTCTTTTTCTTCATTTCCAGCAGTAATTTCACGTTTTTTTTAGCAGTTTCTCACCCTGTTGTTGTGGTTTTTTGGCTTCACAAGCAGAATTGCAGTCTGTTCTTCTGAAATTTAAAAATGCACTTTGGTTTTAAAAAAAATGTAATAAAAATGTATTATGTATATATGAATACATAAACATACAGTATATATTTTGAAAATATATGAATAAATATTTAATATTTAAAAAATTTTTTTTTTTCTGAAATACATACATGCATGTGTTTATATACACATAATAAACATACACAGTACACACATATATGTGTGTGTATGTATGTATATATTATATAAAATATTTTGGGTGTGATTAAGCATTTGACAGAAACATTATCTAGCTATCTATCTAGTGTCTATCTAAGAATTCTTTAAATATTGTGTAAGAAATATACAGTAGAAGTAGTATATAAGTAATGTGATATAATATATAGTAAAACTCTAATATAGTTAAATGGTTTCTATTCTTAGATTTTCGATTACTCCAGTATTTTGTGTCATTTGATACTTTAGAAATCATTTGAATATGCTGATTTGCTGCTCAAGAAACATTATTATTATCAATGTTGAAAACAGTTGTCTTGCTTAATGTATAACAGTTGTGTTGCACTGCAAGGAATATTAGGGTTTTGCTGCACTTTTGATGGATCTTTTCTGGATTCAAATATTTATAAAAAGTTTTACATTTTAAATTGTTTGCTGGATACATTGATTAATGTAAACGGTCTCATTTTTAATCAGCTTATTGGGATGAATTTTATATCGTCCTACCACTCAAACGATCAGCAAATATATTAATCAACACATCACATTCACATTCTTCTTCCATACATTGCCCCATTTCTCATTCCTCAGCCCCCAACTATTCACTAATTAGGAACTAATTACCCAGGCAAGTGTAAACAATCACAACAGATGGTGTAAATCTTCTAAATTAATGCTAATGACCTTGAATTCTGATAGGTTGAAGTGTCTACTCTGCCTTCCTCCTTTAATTATTCGGCCTACTTTTGCATTGACACCATGTTGTTTTTGAACAAACCTAGACATTTTTGGGTCTCGCTGTCTCCTCGGTTTGTGTATTTGTGTGTGTTCTTCTACTTGTTTACTAATTGGATTAGCATTGCAGATGGTCTTACCTTTGTGCAGAGTGTACTGCAGGAAAGATCAAATGCATAAATGTTGCTTTCTCTCGCCAGGGGAGCAGTCTTATCCTCCGCTCTTTTCTCTAGGTGTCTGCGGACACCTCCCTTTGTGTTGGTCTCAAGGTTTTCCGCTATACTGTAGATAAACCCCATTACTGTGAAAAAGTCTCTGAATAGCTTGCAGTCAATTTTAATTGTCCATTAGTGGGGAATAAAGGCTATTACCTCCAAATAGTGCTATACAGATATTAGTCATGTTATAGATTTGCTCTCACATACACAGGGATTAAATAGGGAATACATTTTGTTTAATTTAATTTAATTTAATATAGTGCTGTCAGCGTCAAAATGATTAATTGCAATCTTTTGCAATCTTTAATTATTGTTTGTGTGTGCTGTGTATATTTATATGCATATATTTATACACCTACAGGTCTCTTAAACGCACCTGGGTGCACTTTTTAGCGAGACACGTACCAACAAGTACATTTCACTGCAGTTTCCAAAAGAAATGAACACTAGAAAAGACACCTTTTATTCCTTTTCACACAAATTTAAAAAGTTTTTATAAATAAAGCGTAATTTTCATACAATTACTTGAAGAATATTGTGCTATGACTTCAAAACAATATTAATATGCTGGGAGATTCGAAAACCGATGCTTTTGAACGTTAGCATGACACATATCCAGCTTCATATCTGTGGGTTTTCATTGATGGTAGGTTTGTTTAGTAGCTCACGGAGTACAGAGATGTATCTGAGAGTCAAGGAGCTCCTGTTCAAATCCTGGGTAACTACGGTTCGACAAAACAGGTCAAATCTGTGTAAAAGAAAGTTTAAATGACACGGTTGCATCAGCAAATCTGTTTTGACACTATCGGGTAGGTTTAGGGTTGGATTTGGTGTTAGGACATGTTTCCAACATGATAAAGCATTAACTTTTAGCAGCAGTCCTCGGATATTTGAATTCTGAACCACTGAAATACATATTTAAATCAATGTAATAAAACTGTGTCAGGGTCCACGAACCTGTGTTTTAGAGCCATGCAAAAAAAAAAAACGGCACGTAAAAACAAAAAAATGATTCACAAAAACTGCACAGAGGTACATATTTTTATGAGCCCAGGTTTATATATATACACTCACACACACACAATTATTTACAGTGCATACACATACATTAACAACATTTGATTGTGATTCATTAATCAATTTACCTGCAGAAGAGTTTTAGTTAATAACAAGTTTGCAGTTCTAAAAACAGCATGGATTCACTATATAATGCACAACATAATAAGTCAAATAGACCACACTTTGAGGTTTTTATAGCAACCGTTTATTTTTATTGTATGAAAAAGCTATGACTCAACAGGACTTGTGTTTCTTAAATGGCATAAAATCATTTTGAAGTGCGGTGAGTAAATGATGACAGAACGTTAGATCCTTTATTTCTTTAATAACTGACCTTGGACATGAACAAGTGAAAATTTTTGTTTCCAGTTTCCTAAATCAGCTTCGCCACCTCATAGGTGAAGAAAAAAAAGGAATCATATTGTAGCCTAATTAATCGCAAACCTGCTAATCATGATTTCCCATTGAACTCTCATTTCAACTGGAAAATCAGTCACTTGCAGAGAGAAAGAACAGGTGTAGAGACAGACAGACCGACAGAAAGGGTGAATGTTAATGGCGTCTCTGGCAGTGCTCCTTGGGTGCTCGTAACTAACAGAGGAGGCCAGCTGCCCTTCGCTCCTGTCTCTCTGAATTAATATCTTCATTTGTTGGCTCATTGATGACATTAATTGTTTTCGGTCGCTTTATCGGTGGACCGCAAATCAACCAAGAGGAAGTAAGTGGTTCGTTGTCACTCTCGGGTCATAGTCTCCCTCTCTCTCTGCTTCTCTGTACTCACACCCTTTCTTTCCTCTGTGCATTCATCCTTCTCAACAATTGATCATCCTGCCCTCTTCCTCTCACCTCTTTTTTCTCACCCATCCACCAAAAGCTTAAACTAACACTGCAAGTTTCTTCAGACTTCCCATAAATAGATTGTTTGCCAACTCGGACACCACTGACAGTTTCCTAAGAAGCTTTAGCAGGTTTAGTGCTTAGACTCTCCAACTCGATAGAGCTAACCTGAGATGTGTTCTTTAGAAAGAATATGATTGGGCATAATCAAATTCGAGTCATATTTTCTGTTTTATACATCTCAAGAAACTCAAGTACTCAAGTATCATTTAAAGGACAAACTTTACTTTCTGAATACTATTGCTCTGTGGTTCTCTTGTTGTTGTCATCCATCTTGTTCCATCTTCATCAGGTGTGGCATTTCCTCAACCTGACAGGTGTGCAGGGGCGTCTCATTTGCCTTGTACCCACGTCCCAGAACATCTGTTTCTCACCAGTCATGTCACTGTCAAGTTTTTGCTGCCGTCCCAATCACGAGAGAAGGCTTCTTTGAATTCACAGTTCTGTTTCCTTAAAAAACTACCAAAGGCTTTCAGCTCATTAAGATATTTAATCATTTATTTTACATTGTCTGATTCCAGGTTATTTTTCGCACAGCCACTGAGAGATTGTGTTCTGCTCAGTACGTCCGAGATGGTCTTACAAACCAAATGATTGACTCTTGGCATATTTTGCAGTTAAGAGATGACAAAGCAACCCCACCAAAGAAAATAAATATTTTTGTTATGTTATTATATCTAAGCATTCTAAAACTCCTAAAAATCAATTCAGATTTAATAATAGTTGCAAGACAATGCTGGAAACAAAGTATTTGTGCTCTGCAAGCTTTGAGTCTGGAACGTCCATTGCTCTTTAATTAAGGCCAAAATAAGTCTTAGAAACTCTCTTCGTAACAGTCTGCTAACCTCTAAGCCATGATTACCAGGACACAGTTCACATTGAAAGGATGTTCCTTCATAAAGCAAAGGCAAAAGTTGGAGAAAAGTGAGGTTTTGTAACTCCAGTGATAAACGGTAAAGCATGAATCTAGCACATACTGCTAAAATGCACACTTTGAATGTCATTTTTGTTATTAAAGCATTTGCCAAATGTATAAATGATAAAGGTGAAGCTGGTTGACCGTAGCTTGTGCTTGTGCAACATATGCTTGTGTTTTTGCACATGGCCTGTATGAAGTTTTTAGCAGTTCATGTCACGTCCCTTAAAGAGATGATGAATTTCCCTTTCATAGTCTGGGTTTAGACATTTATTGAACATCTGTTCAAGTTAAAGTAAGTTCAGACAGGGTTTTGTTGTTAAACTGAGCACAGAAAAATTGGCAAAAGAGACTGGGAAACGAAAAAGCAGTGTGTGACCAAAGTAGTGTGTGTATATGAATACATCTGTGTTAGTACAACTTTGAACAGTATGTGACCCAAAATTCAAAAATGCCTACCAACTTCTTTACACCTTTCAAAGATTTCCAAGTCGTTTTCCGCATACTCGGTCGCCTTATAGAAACCATTCTGTCCTTTGTTACAAAGAAAACCGCAAAAGCAGGCGGAATAATGCTTCTGGAAAATCCATTAGGACTTCATCTGCATCAGAAAGGCACCGAGAACGGAAAGCAATGGGTCATTCATAGGGAGAGTCCTGCTGCTTGTCTGGCTTTTAAATTTCCAGCAAATTTTCATGTAAGAGTTTTGTGTGTCCATGTGAGTCTTAATCTGTGTGTCACACCTCATGCAAGCAACCACTCTGGAAGAAGCATTCACACTGCTACTGTAGCAACTGGAAACCATTCTAATTTAGATTTTTTTTCTACCAGATTTCATGCAGATGGTGCATCCAAGGAAACCAAATATGTCTGTCTGTCTGTCTGTCTGTCTGCCTGTCTATCCATCTGTCTGCCTGTCTGTCAGTCTCTCTGTCCGTCTATCTGCCTGTCTATCTGTCTGTCTGCCTGTCTGTCAGTCTGTCTGTCTCTCTGTCTGGCTGCCTGTCTATCCGTCTGTCTGTCTTTCTCTCTGTCTGTCTGTCTGTCTCTGTCTCTCTGTCTTTTTCTGTCTGTTTCTGTCTCTCTGTCTGGCTGCCTGTCTATCCGTCTGTCTGTCTGTCTCTGTCTCTCTGTCTTTTTCTGTCTGTCTCTGTCTCTCTGTCTGTCTGTCTGCCTGTCTGTCTCTCTGTCTTTATCTGTCTGTCTGTCTGTCTTTCTCTCTCTCTCTGTCTGTCTGTCAGTCTATCTGTCTCTGTCCATACGTCTGTCTGTCTTTATATCTGTCTGTCTGTCTCTATGTGTGTCTGCCTGCCTGTCTCTCGCTGTCTTTGTCTGTCTGTCTGTCTTTCTCTCTGTCTGTCTCTGTCCATATGTCTGTCTGTCTTTGTATCTGTCTGTCTGTCTCTATGTGTGTCTGCCTGCCTGTCTGTCTTACTGTCTGTCT
>JAUYWG010000046.1:15575612-15604113 GCA_034779775.1 Enteromius afrohamiltoni | reverse complement strand
GGCCAGTCGGGAAACTCATCATTAGTCATTAGAAGATTCAAACTGTTCAGGCCAGGGTAATTCACAGTCACTAGGAGCTTCGAACGGTTCAGGCCATGGTAAGGTGGGCGTGGCGGGCTCTGGCTCGGGCTGAGGCAGCGTGGCAGAATTGGCGTCTGCCTCCTCGGCCGCCATTGTGAGTGCCAGCTGGAAGATGTCCCGGATTCTCCTCACTTTTTCTGGTGTTGAGAACGTGGGTGGTGAACTTGGGATCGTGGAAGCTTTACTCGGCGATCCATGCCACGAAAACGATACCAAACCGGAGCCGCGCCTCATGATTTAGGTGGTGGACCTCGGCGGATGGCCAAGCGAGATCCAGACAGCTGAGGATAGGGCGGACGTGATGGGAATCCCGCTGAGATGTGCGCGTCCTGGGAGTAGAACGCCATCTCTATCTTGGGTCAGATGTTCTGTCATGAATTGCGATCCGTTGCGTGCGTGCAGCCGCACCTTTCAGCGAGGACAGAGAGCAAAGGAGACGAGGGATCCGTTATGCAAACTTTAATAATTCAAGGACGAGAATACAAAAACAAAAACTGACGAGGCAGCGAAACAAGCAGCACACAACATAAAACACGCAAAAACGTAAGGGCAAACACCTGGGCACAGAAGGCTGGCAAGGAGTGAACAATAATGAAGGGGCGGAGACACAAATGAGGGAAGACATGAGGAGCTGACAGGTAAATAAACACAGAAAAGCTCAAGGACTAGAAACTGAAAACATACCGCAAGACAAGACAGGATATGCCTACGGCGTTACAACTACATCCACACATGCAACCTCTTTTAAATCAGAAGTCAAACCAGTGACCCAAGGACAAACAAAGCTTTAGCTGGCAAATGCGCTAGCACTTTTTCTATTCAAGACTAGAAAAATTCTTTGTCCGTATTAAAGATAAAATGGCGTGGGTGGAAAGGTAGTTGTCTGTGCATGGTGTGAAGTAGACTCTTGACCTATGGCAGTGACAAAGTGAAAAATAGCCATGACCTTCAACTGTGACTGTAGTTTCTGAGTGCATAGACTTAATGCGCTCTTAAAGACACACAGATCAGGGCCTTGCTAAAGTCTATGCATTTGGTAAAAGTCTATGCATAAAGTCTATTCCCTATAGAGCCTCACAACCATATAATTGTATAAAATCTGTTTCATTATAGGAAATTGTAATGAAAGAAAGAAATAGCAACTCACCATTGTTTGTCCTGTCCAAATAGGTAGAATAGTAGAATTAGTAGATGTAATAGTATAATAATAAGTCCATTAGAAGTACTCTCGTCATTATAGCTTTAATCATTTTTATCTGCCCTTAAATGAAAATAGGAGAACGCCAAGAGGGCTTGGATAATGGCATCCTGCATTCATCTCCACTGTGCTGCCATAGTTCCCATGATCCTCCTCTCACACTGCCTCTCTCCGCGGCTGCCGCAATTAGAACAATTATACCTGAGGGATTGTGTCTGCTCTGTCTAGTAGTAGCAAACCGAGAAGTTCCTCAGATTAAAGATCTCACTAAGATATAAACACACACACTCTTGTTCAGTCACCTAAACACATACTGGTGAAAATATCTGTCTGCTTTATTCATAAGGGTGTGTGTCTAAGAGAGCGGAAGAAAACTGATCAATATTGTTCAAAATGATGCACAGCGAGTTCGTAGTGTTTGATTGCTTTCAGTATACACTCAATAAATTCATCATGTGTATGCACAATGCAAACTTTATTTTCCAAATACTCAAAGTATGCATGGACTTTCATGGAGGAAGGAGAAGTGATGGAGGACTTTTATTTTCAAATGATAATCTCTTTTTTAAATGTATCTGTCTGTGTGTGTGTAAGAGTGTGTTTCGGTGACACTGCATTATTTCAGCTCAGCAGGTAAGATGCTGAGGTATAACTTTTTATTTATATATATATATATATATATATATATATATATGTATGTTTGTTTTTTTATTGATTTTGTAATTATTTCGTTTTTTTTTTTTTTTTGTTACAAATAATACAATAATTGAAATTAGCCAGAAGACTTTATCTTTTTTTTCCCCTGCAATATTTAAAGTTGGATTTCCGTCATAAAATATTTGATTTTATGATTTCCATCATACAATTCTTGTTTTGACTCCACCATGAGAGGTGGAGAGTAGTCAGGTTGCTTAAAAGTGCTTAAAAAATGAGTCAGTGTCCTTCACCTTAATAAAACATAGTCTGTTTACTATCTTTCGGGTCTGTGTTGCGTGTGAAGTTTTCCCAGTGTATCTTATCATACAGTTTAAAATGTTGATTAAAATAGCTTTCCTTTGAGTATCAGACAAATGCAAAACTAAATTAAGAAAACAGTGAAACATCTCAGCATTTCACCTACTGAATTGAACTAATGCAGTGTAATTGCACCTATGTCACCGAAATCTTCAGCTATGTTTTCTGACTGTTTAGGTGTGTTTGTGTTGTAAGCCAACAGCAAGTGTATTCTTCAGTACTGTAATATTGTATTCTGCAGACTTTATAGAGACATATTTCTTGCTCCATATGCGATGGAACCGCTTCTGTCCCTGCCGACCCTCTCTTGAAGATGCCACCGCCATAACGTCTGTTCTAGTGTGGGATTAGATTTGCTTTCCGTAATCATAATGCCATAATTTGCTTAGTGCAGCCAGTCCACTGGAGAGATTTTATTCCAGCTACTGTGGGGAAATTAAAGCAGTTCGCCCACACACACTGACGCAGACAGACAGACAGAGTCACTATGTTATCAGCCTTTGTGAAGTCTGTCTTTTTCTAGAGAGAGAGCAAGAGTGTTTGCGTCTGGAAAAGTTCAATCAAGCCATCTGGACTGTAATTTATTTTCAAGACGTTACCTAGTTCGATCCCAGACTTTTTCATGACAATCTATTACAAGGTTCAGTTGTTTTGACTAAATCCTTACAGACGGTCTCAAGACCTGGATGAAGTACAGGTTTTACAGAGTTAGAAAGAGTCAGACTGTGTCTGTTTATGATGCACAATTTCGAGTACAGTGCAGTTCAACAACAGCGCAGACATTGTTATAAATTCTGTCTAACGTGCATTCTTTCTGTGTTTTTTTTATTTGTCTGTGTGAAAGACAGAAGGCAGCTGTCGTGTCTCGCTCTTGTAATAGAACTTTTTTTTTTTTTAAATGTTTTTTTTTATATAATTTCTTAAATATTCTGTTTAATTACATATTTTGCCTTTGCACTACATAAATATTAAATAAACAAATATTACTGTATACTTTTAGCATCAGTGGCGGTTCTACATGGAATTACGCCCTAGGCGAGACCCCCTCTTAGTGAAGGATAGTGTATGCCATTACGTTTCGTTTTTTTAAAGAATAATTTAAATATGTGATGTGAAGAATAAATTTCAGTCATCACATGTACAGTTTACAGTTACCCGATAAATGAGAATTCTGGATTTTCTTTTTTTTTTTATAATTTCTTTTATAAAATTGCAACCAGAATATTAGCTCCGTTATGCACTTATGCACAACTACACACACGTTACAGCTCACTCACATGGGCTGCTCACTACTGGTCCATTCAAGGCATGGTCACCAAACATAACAGTCAACCAGAAGATTCAAACTCACTTCTGAGTTGAGCTAATCATAGGTTTTTGATAGCCTGGCAATATCAACAAGTGCCTCCTCTACACATCTTTCTCTATGATGGTAAAAAAAAAATTTATAACGGCTGCAAATGAACAAATCCCACCCAAACTAACTTGAACAGATACACACATAACATAACTAATACAAAAACCCAACTGTCTCGCTTAAATGACACAAAAATAGGTAAACTCTAAAGAAATACCCATAATGCTCCTGGCTGCTAGCACTGACTGCCGGATCATGACAGTATTCTAAATTGATTCTCAATTACTGAAATGACTAGGCTATTCAGTATGTTTCATGTTTTTTACCTGATTTTTATATTCTACTGCAAACATGTATTGGTGTTGTATTGTTGTTTATAAAGGATTATATTAATAAAAAAACAACAACCACACACAAAAATACTGTTTCTAAAGCCATAATAAGCAGTGTGTGTAGAAAATTACCAATCACATAACAGATCTGCCAATCAATCCCCACTTTTAGAATCTTGATAGAGTACTTGATGAGTAAGCAGGAGTTGGGTAGCTGAGTGGTGCGCGAGCCCTGTTTCGGCATTTTCGTGAGAGTGTATTTCTGCATGCACATAATAATGTGAGCTCTCACGTGCAGAAATTGTTTACCACTTCTTGTTTTTATGTGCGCTAGATTTCAAACTAGGCTATTTAAATAACGTTGTCACAGATAGGCTATGATAGATAATAGAAAACCGCTTAGGGGCGCAGATTATTATTTTCCCCAATTAGTGCTTGTGCCGACCCCCACGTGAAATGAAAAAATGCCGCCATGGGCGACTGCCCCGTTCGCCCATACCTAAAACCGTCACTGTTTATTATTTGCTAAATAACCACTAAAATGTCATTCAATGTAAAAATCTTTTATTTAAAGATTAAGACCACAGCAGTCAGTTTTTCTTCTAAACACTACTTGCTTGTAAATTTACATTTTTAAACTTTACCACTGTCCCTTTTTGGGCCTTTTTATAGATAGATACAGTAGGCAGACAAATAGACAGACATACAGATAGATGGATAGATAGTTAGAAAATTTCTTTACAAATTTTATAAGAAATCTCATGTCACAGTCAAATTTTGCTCAGATTTTCCTACATGCTGAAGCCTATAATCTAAATACAGTATGAATTCCAATAAAAAATGTCCACATTAATTTTGCAGCTGTATATTTTCTACTGGTTGTTTCTGTTTTATTTCTCCTACAAAATTTTGGCAGAGACATCTGAGATGCTTAAATAATAAAGGGCTCCATTAAGTTGTCTGTCCAATGAAAGAGCAACCGCTGAGCAATGAAACTTTTCTCTAGGTGTGCGTGCGTGAATGTTGGCCTTGTACTGACTGTCTCTCTGGGAAGAGGTTAGAGACTGTCATGGCGCCACACGCACACAGGCTAAAGAAAGACAAACAGCGGTTCAGCAATGACTCTGCCCAGATGACATGCCGGTTAAAGATGTGTGGGGAACTGGCTCAGAGAAGCAGCCTGTAATGTCTTGCATTGGATTATTCAGTTTAGTTCAGTTAAATCATATTTTACCAACTAGATATATGCTGTATGTGTACAGTATTTGTTTGCATGTCCACCTGACATTCCTTCTTGTGTGTGTGTGTGTGTGTGTGCATGCACACTTTACCTCAGGCTCCACAGACTGTATAAAATATTTATATATATACAGTACAGTATTTTTGAAAATAAAGAAAACACATTGAATAAGAAGGTGTGTCCAAACTTTTGGCCTTTACTGTATGTCAGTAGAATGTAGGCACCAAGGAAAACACCTCAAGTCCCAAAGAATTCTCTGCTCCTTCTCTGGATCGTCTGCGGTAGTGTTGTGGAAGTCATGAGGCTGTTTTTTTCAGATGCACCCTTATATAGGCCATGTTGGGATAAATTGATATTAAAGTGAGACGCTGGGAGATATTTACATATGAATGCTGTATTTTATTTTTTTGTTTTTGTTTGTTTATGTTTAGAATAGAGTTAAAGAGCTCTAAGTGCTTTTGGAACAGGCCCAAGTTTGATGGGCGTAAAAAAAAGGGGTTTTCCTGACATTGAGGTGGTAAACTTTTTGACAGAAGTTTCTGATTCTCACCATGGCTGTGCATATTTGATAAAAAAAAGGCAATAAAAAAATAAATAAATACATTTTCTGTTTTAATATATTTTAAATGTGATGTATTTTCGTGAGGTCACAGCTGAATTGTCAGCATCCAAAATCCCAGTCTTCAGTGTCAGATGATCCAAAAGCATTCTAATATGTTGATATGGTGTATAATAAACATTTGAAATCTGTTGAGATGCTTAATATTTTGTGGAAATGTTCCACCAATTTTTTAGTGAATAGAAAATTCAAAAGAACAGCATTTATTTAAAACAGAAAGATTATGCAACATTGTAAATGTTTGTATTAGTGTCATACGATTAATTGTGATTAATCATATACAAAATAAAAGTGCTGATATGTGTACTGAATATGTTTATTATGTATATATAATATATATATTTAAGATGAATCATTTGACAGCATTCGATTTTATGTACACTTTTGATTAATGTACTTAATGTAATTTAATGTTGTTGTTTTTTTTTACATTTTAACAACGCATTTTATTAATTCAATATTTCTTAAAAAAATTGAAATTGTTCATGCAAAAAAATTAAACAGAAGTGGATATGTTTATCAACTGATGATATCAACCTCAAAATGGAGAAAATATATAAAATCTTAATCTTATAAAAAAGGCTTATAAAAAAGCCTTGTGAATATCTAAACGCAGTGTCTCTACCTTCACATTTTTTCAAATTTGTTTTGTGTCTGTGTGTTTGTAAGCACATCACACCTCGGCTCTCTTTAATGAGTCCGACACATAATCGCTCATTATGAGAGAAAGTGAGAGAGAGAGGAGCAAAGGTCCCCGTACTTTTAATAGAAACCACATAGCTTGTGTTTAATTATGGATGTTAACCCCTGGGCAGCGCATACTCGCATATGTGTGCGTGAGATACTCGTTAATGAGTTAAGAAGTGTAATTCTCCGTGTAGCGCTTGTGCCAGGCCTTTTGTGACACCAGCCACCAGACCCCTTTTGGCTCCTCGACAACCTGTCGCCGAAACAACTACCGCAGCCCCCCGGGAAACCCCGTCTGACCCCTTTCGTTCTTCTGCACACTCACGATAACAAGCACAGGAGAACCAAAGAGCCCATAATTGCAGTGTGTCTTCTGAGAGTGTCTTGAACCCCTCCGACAGGCTTTTTTAAAACAATCTCTAGAATTTACAGCTTTTCACCATCTACATCTAACACCAGCGCCCATTAAGGTAGTTTTTCTCTGAGGACTTTTTTTTGGTGGGAATTATTTTTTTTTTTTTCCAAAGGCCTCTTTCATATCTGTCAATTAAGAAATGCGTCCCATAAGCCCCTGTACAATTTACAAAATTCGCTCCCAGAGAACTTGTTACTGGCCCACTCATGTAAGGTTAAAGAAGGACATTATTATCCCCTCTTTTCTGCCATTTACTGCATCAGTAATAGAGACTCTATGATCTTACTGTTGTATCTCCGCTCCGCTCGGCCCCTCGGAGGCCCATCGGGATGTTTGTTAGCTCCATTGACGGATCATTAAGGCTTTTAGTCGACCAGATCATTTGTTCTCTAATGAGAGGGAGAAACGCAAGCTCTGATACTCATCGATGATCAATGTCTTCTGCCTGTTTTAACTGTTTCACTCGTTCGCTGTCTTTCTCTCTCTCTTTCTCGCTGTCTGCATCTTTATCTCTCTATCTGAGATAAAAGTGGAGTTTGAAACGCCTGGGAACAATTAGCCTCACCCGTCTAATCAAATCTCTCATGCACGAATCCTTCCACCTAATTTTCATAAAACCTTGTGAATATCCCAAACCGTGCATTACATTAATATACCTCCTCCTCATCTAGCCAGTGTCTTCTTCTAACTGGCTTCTGTGCTCTTTACAGTGGTTAAATCCTCATTTGCATACTATCCATCCTAAATAGTATGCAAGATTAGGATTAATGCGCCCGGAATCATACGTGTGAAAAAGTTGGCATGTCTCAAAATGCACGGCAAAATATCTGCAATGGATTTTCAAAGTATGCCGACTTTTTAGGCTAATCTGTGTGTGCTTGGGTCTATTATGGCCCGTTTCAAATTGAACTTAGAAAGGAGTTTGTGATGGTTTTTGAAACTGCTTCAGTAAATGAATAAGCTTCAAAGTTAAAATAGCGTTTTTCCCTTTCATTACAACATTGTAGCTGTACATAAAGAGTTGTCATATAGCCTATTATATAATATTTCGTTGGGCTAAATATTATATTTATATTTTATATAATATTTTATATAAATATTAAATACATCTTCTGATCAGATTCAAATTATTTGATTTCAATTTTATATATAAATTCCATTCATTCTTGATGTTGATTTAGTAACTACCCTGGAAGTTGACATTTAGTGACTTCTTTCAGTAAAGGATTCACCAAACTAAATACTAATCTGTACTGTAACTGTAATAACTGAGACTTTTTTTAATGATTGGGGCTTAAAAGAATATATGTTACTGTAAAATGAGTTATTTTGAATAAAGCTGCTGCACAATCGTCTTCTGTCTTACTTTAATTCTTGTTTGAGTCGCTTTAAATGATTCTGGTTCAAAAGAGTCATTTGTTCGTGATTCAGTATTTGCGTTGTAGGTTTTTCATATATAAAGAATCGGTTCATAAGAGTCATTTGTTCGTGAATCGCACTACACATCACACCAGTGGTTCCCAACCTTTTTTAACTCACGGCCCACACAGCCAAACACATACGTTTCCGCAGCCCACTGCAAAAGAATTTTAACGATCCCGCTTTTTGTATCGGGTTAACTAAGTAATTAATAAGTAGTAAGTTAATTGTCTTTTGTTAATTGTTAATTGTCTATTGAATAAACTGGTAATGTATTGAATAAACAGAAAATATACATATCTGATCAGCAAACTAGACATTTCTAATTATAGTAACAATATTACAATTTCTGTTAATGGCCCCGGTCCACAGGTTGAAAACCACAGCATCACACTAACGCACTTGTTGTTTACTACGAGAACAATTTAAGAGAAAGAAGTGTTTGGCATTATTTGACGAAACTTTCATTGTTTAAGTCATTGTATATGTGTAGGACAGCAAACTGAGGTAAATATGTTTTCATTTTGCTGACTTTTAGATTCAGCACTGAGACACGGCAAATCTAGCAATGCACAAGTCGTGGTTAAAGATGAAAGTGGTTTGGTGATTCATTTGACAGTCTGTATATATACTGCATATATACTTCCAAATTGAGTAAAAAGTTGCACTGTTTACGCTTCGCGCAAAATATTGTGTCGCATGCGCTTGTCAATCGTACAGTTTTGTGTAGTCACACTTTGAAGTGTTTGTTGACACTTGTTGGCTTAGCTTGCATAATGTTAGACAAGATAACAGTTCAACTATTAGGAGACCTGCGAAAAAATATGATTCTATAATAATAAATAGAATGTGTTAGAATGTGATGGGAGTTTGTTATATCTTCATGTTTACGCACTAAACGTGGTATGCAACATCTATCTACATCTGTATCCATTTGTGTAGCCTATATTTACTCAACAGTGAAGGACATAATGGAAATATGCAAAATATGCACTTCTCTATTGCTTTTGTTCTCAGTGGAGGAGCTAAAACTAGATTTTAGTGAAACCACAGAGATACCACAAACCGTCTGCCTAATAGATCATTCTGACAGTTTAATTTTAATGCTTGATTATCATTCAATCTTATAATTGTATTATCCAACCGTTCAATTAATTTGTTCTATATTTACACCGATGATTAGGATCAGAATCGAAATTGTAGTCACTGGCTCTGCGTGTCAGACGTAACCAGGCTATCTGTTGGAGTAACTCTCCAGATATTCAAGCTCCTATAGGAATGGGATATCAGCTCCATCTGCTTCCAGCATCTTTCCATTAGAGGAACGAATACTCTTAGATGCAATTGAGTGCATGGACCCACTTTAATTGGCCAGACGTGACTGTGCTGTGTGTTATGAAATGAGCTTACATATAAAGACATTTCTAGAATTAAGATGGATGTTGAAGTCTAAAGAAAGGACCACCCAATATGTTTATGTTATATATATATATATATATATATATTTATATATTCATCCACTTATTGTGTTTTTTGTTTTTTTTACTTCTTCTGTATATTCATATTCAGTCTGTTTTTGCTTTATCGAACTGCACACAAGACAACAGACCATTCTATTTGCAAATACCAGCAGCAGACTGAGGGCACGATGCAGCAAGTGTCTGTGAGCACTAGCTGCTCATGTTTACCAGCTGAAGGTCAAACCGTGTTTTCCCTCAGAAGCAATTTCTTCTTACATTCTCTCTCTTTCTTTGTTTCTTCTTGCAGATGACGTTCCACCATACTTTAAAACAGAGCCTGTACCGAGTCAGTTGCACCTGGAGAGGAACCGGTTGGTTCTGACCTGCATGGCCGAGGGGAGCTGGCCTTTGGAGTTTAAATGGATCCACAACGACACAGAGATCACACGGTTCTCACTGGAGTACAGGTCAGTGTGTTTCCATGCATCTGGTTTGCTAGCAGGGATTATTTTTGTGTTAATGTGTATCGTCTTCTAACATGCAATGCATCAGAACCAGATCGCTTCCAATACAATCAGAACTGTCTGCTCTGGAAACCCATGAGCTTTACGCTGACAGAAACGTGCATTCAGTTTTTATTATGTATACAAATGTATTATTGTGTAACGTTTACAGGTACAGTATAAAACACACATTTTTGATGTTTGGATAGATGCTGAAACCTGAAATAATTGAAAACATAGGTCTACATAGAAAACACCTTTTGTGTACCAAAAGAAATACTACATGATAAAGAAGTTACTATGTTTTTGTCATGTTATTAATTTGAAAGATTGAAAGTGTAGTCCCGTTTAATCTCTTCGAGTCAAACAGAAATCACAAAGAAGTGAACAAAATGTAAGAATTTCATGTTGAGTAAACGTATATTATTTTTTGCTGTTGTTTATTTACTTATTTTTGTTGATATTGATTTATTAATTTTTTTTATAAAAGTTCTGAGTGTAACTTTAAAGTTAGCTTTTGATGTGTTTTGGACTCTTTCACGCCCTTCGCTCATGCAGTATAATACTTAGATTAATATACATTTTTAAATAACCCAGACAAAGTCAAATCATACAAATGGATTCTTGTGTAGAATGCAAATGAAACAAAATAGTATTTTCTTTTCAGTTTACAGTTTACTCAGTTAACTCACCCTCATGTCAGTCCAAATGTGTACCGTATGTTTATAATAATGTGATATTCAGAAAAACATGTATTTGTTTTGTCCATACAAGGAAAGTCCAGTGTTGTTTTGGACCCCACTGACTTACATAAACAATAACAGTTAATTCTTATAACATGGACAAAGCCACATACTGTAGATTTGAAATGGCATTATGATGAATAAATGATAGCAGAAATTTCTTCTTTTAGGTGAACTTTCCCTGAAAGTTGAAGCTATATTTCTCCATCTTATAAAAAAAGCAAGAAAATCTTCCCCTAGCAATGGAAGTAGCCAATATGACAATATTAGTTTTATTAGGTTATAATTCTTATAATAGTACTTGTGATTAGAACAGCAGGAATGTGATGACACATAAATTGTTCCGTCTTTATTTTGTGAGGCAGAGATTCAAAGGAATAATTATTCAGTGCTGAAAAGCAGGAATTCACTTTCAAAGACGATTGTATCTGCCATCAAATGTGTTCAGGTCATCCAATTTGGACTTTTTTTAATTAACTACCCTCAGAATATAATGTAAACTCTGGAGCTGTGGTGAATGGAGTTTTAATTAAAAAGATAAAACTGGCTGATTAGAGCGAGGGACAGGACGGGGTACAGATGGTGTGCTGGTCACTCTGCTCTGTGAGGGTCCCCATCTACTCTATCTCTTCCCATGTTTACATTATTATCGCTAAAATCAATTTACAGGTGAGCTCTTTCTAATAACTACTATACACATGGTTAAAAGGATTCACACAAAAATAAAATGTCATTCCACACCTATATAACTTACTTTCTTCTGTGGAACATGAAATAAATCTTTTGTTTTTCTGTCCACAAAAGCCAAGGGGATACAATATTGTTTGGACCCCAGTATTCTTCAAAATCTCTTCTTTCGTGTTCCACATAAGTTATAAAGGTTTGGAATAAACATAAGAGTAAGTAAATCATGCCACAATTTTCATATTAGACAATTTGCCCTGTTAACTTGTTGTTAAACAAATTAATAACTAGCACTTTGAGACAGACAGTTGTGAGACAGACAGTTGTGACACACTACGAACAAGTGCTTTGAGACATAGAGTGTTGTGAAAAATCTAACTAAAAAAAAAATATATATATATATTTATATACTGTATATATAAAAAAAGCGCTCCCATAACAATTTTCCATTTCATTCTGGAGTGATGTGAATGAATGATTTGACTAAACTACTGATCAGAATTTCTAAAAATGAATTCTAAACAATAAAAGAAAATAAAGAAATACCATGCAGCATATCCAGAATATAACAGCAAAAAGTTTTTTTTTTTTTTTTTTTTAAGACTTAATTAGAATGTGGACCTTAAATTAAAATTAAGTATAAATAAGTTATTTGTTAAAATAATTATTTATTTATTTATTTATTTTTATTATAATAAATGATCATTATTTATTATTAGATTTAAATTTGCATTTTAGATTTATTTATTTATTTATTTATTTTTGTACACGAAATGTAGTGTTTCTGCCTCTTATGCTTGGTTAGGACGTGTCATTCAGTCAGACAAATCTTGAGGTCAAGAAAATAATCATAGGTCAGTATCATTGATAACTAAGACTTGCTACTACAATATAACGTTTTTGGATGTTTGTACAGACTTGTGTTTGTATGAGATGCCTCCAGTGTCACTGGCGTCCTCCCCTATGACACACGGAGGCATGTGAAAGTGGCAAGGTCAGCAAAGCTGAATGGTAATTTGGCCATGGTTGCTCCTCTACGCAAATAGAGAGAGTGATGAATCGTCATTTAAAAGCATCCCAGCTCTCACAATGACCTTTCCTTTCCCAGCCCCCTGACACATAAGTGTGTGTGTGCTTCTCTCGTACGCAAAGGAGACTTTCCCAAATGAGCTCAATCAATTGTTGTCTGGCAGTAGTGTTGTACCCTAATACCAGCTCAGCTGACTCTGCTACTGTGGCGCTAATGACATCAGCCTGCCTGGGCATCTGATCAGATTAGGTGTGTATTCTGGGTCTGTTTAACACTAGCAAGTTGATTAAATGCAGAACTTAAATGTGATTGTGTAATTTTTCAATGTTAAAATAATTGTGCTTATTCCATCTTAAAATAAAAGGCAATTAAGACTATAATAGATTGAGTTTCATGAAAATACTGACTTGCCTGGAACAACCACAACTGTATGTTTTTCCAGCCGTTGAAAGGAGAATTGCTTTTGTCTTAAAGGTTTAAAATTGTAATTAAAAAGTAAATTAGCATACTTAAAAATATATACAGTTTTTATTTAGTAAGAATGTTTTTGTTTTTTTTTTGTTTTTTTTATGTTATCAATGCTTTTGTTCTGCAAGGACGCATTCAAATGAACAAAAGCGCCATTAAAGATGCTACAAAAGTTTTATATCTGTAATAAACGCTTAAATAAATGACTAAATAAATGTTTTGATTTCTATCCGTCAAGCAATCCAGAAAAAGCAGAACAGATTGCAACATTATTAATAAGAAATGTCTTTAAAAATAATAATATTAGAAGGATTTCTGAAGAAAAACACTTTGAATACCGACATAATGCCTGCATGTTTTGCCATCTAGAATCTAGAAAGCTATTACTATTTCATACTACTTCTACTGTAGTTTTTGACCAAATAAATGCAGCCTTTCTTTTTAAAAACATGAAAAGTACAGTCTAAATTCAGTCATTATTTGTCTTAAGAATGTAGGATGTTTTTGACTAATGCTTTTGCCTCTTCAATACTTTACACCATTCAAATCATAACAAAAGGACAGCCGGTTTGATGTGCACAGAAGAGGAAATCTAAATTGTTTCCGAAGGCCTTGGATCATAACAATACTGCTTTAAGAGAAAGACAAAGCAAAAAAGAGCAATCTAGCATTTCGGATTAATGTCCTGCAGATATTTTTAAGGCTATACTCGCTATTTTTCATACTTTTATCATTTGGTTCTTTTCTCCAGTTTGCTCTCTCCGGTTTCTGGGTTTTTTTTTTTCTGAATTCTTTAAACAAGTTTCTCTCACGGCTGACTCTCAGACCATATTTTCACATTAACAGGGACAATTTCACGCTGGATCTGCACAAATTAACTAGAGTTTATTGCAATAATTTGCCTTGTCTGGAGGATGGCACTGATGAGTTCCCACTGAGCGTTTTCATAGAAATTCAGTGAAGGATCCTTTAAAATACTGCTGTGCCATACATGTTTTGGTCTTTCCCTCAACATGTAGTGATACATGCCAATACAATATTTACACGCTTTAAAATATATTTGGGGACAATTGTGTCTGCCGAGGAAAACATTTTCACAGTTTGGTTTTTATCAGTTCTGTAGTCACTTTTTTTTTTTTCTTCTTGATTTTGCAAACACATCGTACATTAATTTTAGAAATGCATGTATAGGACATTTAAACATTAATTTAAAACTGAGAACAGCTAATGCAAATCTCCTGTTACTATTATGAAATTTGCTGTCATTTTATTTTCACCCTTAGACTATGCAAGATACAGTTTGTTTCTTCTTCTAAGTTTGTTCATTGGAACAGATCACTTATTCACTAATGGATGCTCTGCAATGGGTGCCGTCAGAACGAGAGTCCAAACAGCTGATAAAACCATTTGTTTCTTTCAAACATGCAGCTTTTCACTTTATGAAATGCTAAATGATGAACCGGAGTCTTTAGATTACTAGTGTTAGAGTTTTATCAGTTTTAACACTCATTCTGACGGCACCCTTTCACTCCAGAGGATCCAATGATGAGCAAGTAATGAAAATTCAACAGCCCGAGGGGATGAGGGGATTTAGTTTTTTGTAACTTTCCTTGCAAAAATGTGTAGTCAGTATATGACCATATGTAGATGTTATATTTCAATATAAACACTCCTTATTTCTCAATTAATTTCAGAAGTATCAATCCTTTAAGGAAGTTTAAAATCAGTTGTGTTGAAGTCATTGACTCCTATTCAAATAAACAGTGTACAGTTGTTCTCCAAGTACTAAAATAAACAGTTCTTTACAAGTACGCTCTTTCTGCTTCTTATATAAGCAAACATTCTTTTCTTACTTCAACATCCTTGCCATTAGTGTCACCGCAACAGCAAGTACCGCTGTTGTTTGGTTACTGAAAGGCTGTGCCATTCATCAACTATATGCACTGATTATTCTATAGGCAGCAGATGTTATCAGTGCTTCCCGTAACAGCGCCTGCAGGCTGAGCCGATGTTGCGTTTCGCTCCCAGCAAATTGAATCACCTGCAGTGTAGGCCTGTACAAAAAGAGCTGCTTTCTTACTTTCATTCTTCTTGCCTGCAACCACGCGATGTCAAAGACGGCACTGGAGCAGAAGAAGCGTTCTGTTGTTTTCTTTATTCATGGAAACATTAGCGTGGTCTGTTGTGACGCCTTCTGGATATCAGTGACCCGACACCAACACACTTAATGAGAAGAGCTTTCCGTCCAGACAATGCTAATGGATTCTCTTCTGCACCTGAAATATGAGACTTCCACCCAGCATTTTTTAGTGTGTGTGTGTGTGTGTCTGGTGTTATATCAGTGTGTGCATGAGTGCATCCATAATCTGGTTTCCAGTAACCTCCCAATGGAACTCTTGCAGTCTGACCTTACAGACATTGTTGAATATGTTCATAAGTATGCAGTTCATGCCAGGGTTGTGCACCATTCAGAATTGTATGGATTTTTAAAATTCAACAGCTCAATTTGGATAGAATTTGAATTGCGGTACCAAGCGGGATACAGATTTATAACAGAGCCTAACAGTGCCAGCTCGCTCTCTCCAAACATAAAACCATATAGAATATCAATATATTTTATGCTTATTGACAATATGCATGTATGTGTTTTTAAGTAGGTTGAGAGCATAGGAAGCTTGACTAGAAGGTTTCTGTAGTATTTATTTGTAGTCTAGATGGGTAGTTGACATATGAATGTGACGGGGGGAAAGAAAAAATGAAGATAAGCCTCTCATGCTATTTGTAACTCTACGAATGAAGTGAATTTTTCTCATGTTATTTGAAGGTTATGTTTTATTTTTACATACTTGTGAGCGTGAATAAAATGCTGTGGGCAGGAGTCCAAACTATTGAAGCAAACTATCAAGTTTTCTTTGTGGAACTTTTTCCTTGACATTGCTGAATCGCGTCTGCAAATAGGTTAAAGTCATGGTGAGGCAGACCACCTCTTCATCCAACAGCGATCGGTTTCCAAGGCAACATCACCCCAGACGGGTGTCTGTTTGTCAGCCGGCTCAGCCAGGGACGTTTGAACTTCATCTGCTACTTTTTGCTCCTGTGCGTTCTCGCTCTTTTCTCTTCTCCGTTAACGGAAGGCTAATTAAAGGGACCTGACATTGCGCTCTGTTGGCTGGAACATCAATCAATCAATGTCTGAAGCCCCGGCCCCTACTGACTCTCTCAACCTGCTGCACAAGCTCACAGCTCTTTAAAGGTTAATTATATTCATTAGAGAAAGAAGGAACGGGAGAGAGGAAGATAGAGAGGAAGTCACCCTGAATATATGCCGCTCGTGGCTGGATTTTATCCTTCACAAAACTCGGCAAGGTTAAACTCAGAGTCACGGCACCACCTGTTAGAATATGGGTATGTCCATTTGGCTTATAGCACCCTGGGAACTGAACTTAACAGGGATTTTGGCCCTTTAAAGTGAGATTCCAATTTAAAACTAGTGTAGACCCATATAGAGAGTGATGATGGAAAGTCTTTGCGCACCACCTTAGGACTTCATGAAGTCTGGGAAAAATAAACATCATTCTAGGTTTTTAAGTTAATTGATTTCTACACAGTTTTTCATGGGAATGAGGTTTTAGGAGTTATACAAATGTAAATATTATATTTATCTGGGTTTGTATTTAATATTGTGAAAGAATATTGAATATAATTCATTACAAACAAATATGAATAAGAAAAATATGAAGACATATGTCATTTATATATTAAAAAAAGATTTTATATACACATATAATTGATATTTAATCAAATAAATAATAAGAAATTTGAGCACCAAATAACAATGATTTCTGAAGGATCCTGTAAGCACAGGCTGCGATAATGGCTGCTAAAAATTCACCTTTGCCATCACAGAAATGCATAAATTTTTCAAATTAAAGTTTAAAATCTCACCGACTCCAGTACTTTTGAACATTAGTGTGTGTAGTCTATATATAATCAGAATCTCTTTATCTAGAGTTGAGCCGCATGGAGCATTTTCAGCTTGCAGGGGTGATGGCAGCCAAATGTTTCGGGGCATGTGTGAAGCTTCGTCTCGCTATCAAACTAAAAAGTATACCCCCCACCAGCCCCCCAAACTTCCTAATTAGTCCATTAGTGCTAATATACTTCACACAAGAAGCAATTTACCATGCCTGGCAGGATCTGCAACCCGCTAACCTCATCGCTAATATCGTTTGATACTTCATTATAGTCTGTTAATAACAGCTCCCCTCAACTCTTGACTTCTAACAAGACACACGTCATTCAAGCGCTATACCGCTCCACTTTCAATTTCTCCCCTGCAGGCACTTTCCTTCACACCCACACAATCTTAGTCTCTCACGGCCAGCGCTAGGTTGAACTACAGGTCTGGAGACAGTGCGGGACCAGATAATAGCCACTAACTGCTTTTCTATATATCTGAGATCATTATATGGTGCTTTTTTTTTTTTAGTCAATGTGTCATGCTTTTTTTCATGCTGTCGATTTATGTAGAACTGCAACTTTCTTTAAATGCTTTTCATTCAGACAATTAATTGCCTTTTGAGATGAGCATGCTTAAGTTTCTGGCTTAAAATTAAATTGGTTTGTTTTGAAGGGCTTTCAGTAAGTATCTAAGAATAGTAATGAAGTAAAAAGTGTCACGAATGGCTAAAATTTAAATGATCTTTTTTTATAATTTCATAAAGAGATCAGTAAAGCAGTTATGTTAAAACTTAGAATTAAGCCTCAAAGATAAACTCTTGTGTGATTTGTAACTCTAGGCTACATTTTTGTCATGTTATTTGTGTCTCAAGTTTTTTTTTTTTATATATACGTTTATCTGTCATATCATGTCTAATTTGTATTTGTCAACTACTCTTGTATATATATATATATATACACAGTATATATATATGTGTGTGTCTGTGTAGTTGCTATAGTTGTAAGGACCAAATATCAACAAAAGGATAGAAAAACCTGACATTTTTATCTTTGTGAGGACATTCGGTCGGTCCTGACAGGGTATATAAATAAATGATTAAAAATGCTAAATGAAGTGTAAAAATTTAAAAGACATGTGTTTCTGTGATGGGTAGGGTCGTCTTAAAGCAATAAAAATATTTATAGGTCAGCATAAAAAAAAAAAAGACATTTTAATATTAGTTTTATTATAATACATATATTTAAAATTAAACCAATTATAATTTCAAAGCAGTTCTAGTTATATTATATATATTATATTATATTATATTAAATTGTAATGTACTGTTTTGTATTATTATTGTTTGCATCTATTTAAAGACATCAAGTTGTGAATTATATTCCATTTTTATTTAATTTATTTCATTTCCCTCACTAAATCTGCTCAGATCAGAGTGTATTATTGCAACAAATACTGTACAATGGAAATGACATGCTTAGAGACTAATGCTACAAAATGGCGCAATATTGGAAGTAAAAAGCTATTTTAGACAGCAGTAGAGTCCAGACTGAATAGCCACAGCTGACCTTCTACCATCTTCTGGCTAATCAATCACTGTCCTCATCTTGTCATTTTGTCTGCACATGTTTCTGTATCCATCTCTCTATATCCTCGTCTTTTTTAGTTGACTTTTTCTTGTTTCTTATTCTTTGTGTTATGTTTTCTCTTTGCTCTCATTATCTTTCTCTCTCTCTCGGTCTCATTCTGTGTGTCTGGACAGATCTCTTTACTGTCTCTACTCCATTGTTTGTATTGATTGCCATCTGAGGTCAATGGCTTTTTAAAGCATCTAGATCGAAACGCAGAGTGTCTTCCTCATCTCCTTCTCCCTCTCGCATTCCTGCCTTCTCTCCTGTTCATTTCTGTGGAGTTCCATTCTTTTATCTCTCTCTATCATTGATCCACGAGACTGAAGAGTGTTCTGGCCCGGTAATGTGTGGCCCATGGGCCTTCAGGTCATTTTAATTTGAGTCCAGGTCAGTCGGGCTGAGAGAAAATGTGGTTTGACTGAATTAAAATGATCTGGAAGATGATCCAATTTCATCCACTTCACAATAAAAGGTAAATTAAAGTAATGAAGTTTTAGCCGGCGTATACAAGAGAGAACAGCTACACCCTAGCACTCACATTCATCTCAACAGCAGCTGCTTGAGTTCTGAAATGTACCATTTTAAACTTTTAAAGCCAATTACGGTACATAATTGTAAAGGGTAACACTTTTTTTAAAGTCTTTTTTTTTAGTACAGTACAGTAAAAAATAATAAAAAATGTATTCTTGTCATTGCAAACCTGAATTTTCAGCAGCCATTACTTTTATTTTCAGTGTCACGTGATGCTTTAGATGTCATTATTTGCATTTTCTTATTGTAAAAGCTGAAAACAATTGTGCAGCTTATTTTTTTATTTATTAATTAGTTTTGTATAAATATAAAGTACCATGTTTTACAGCAAAAAAAAAAAAAAAAAGTGCTGAGTTATTTCTGTAAACACACAGTTGGGTTGTTCGTGCTGGGTCAAATTAATTTTTCACCACTGAACCATTAGGTTGGGTTTTTTTTTTAACCCAACCGCTTGATTTAATTTTTTCTCTGTATCAAACTTTCTGGATTCTTTACTTGTCTCATCGGCAGATGGTCATGCACATCGCAGAAAGAAGGATAAAGGTACATTTTAATACGTTGGTGTGATTGTTTATCTCTATTTTTAATAAGTTGTGGTAAAAGCATTTTGAACGTTTTGCAAATAACGCATTTCGAGAGGAACGCGATACGAATTAATTAAACACAGCTGGTAGCCCATCAGCTAATTATTCCCAATCACTCTCGCCCAATAGATTCTTTCCCCATTTATTATATAAACCCCAACTTTCAATCCTGCCACATCTCGCTTTAATCATCCCTCCTCCTCCCCTTCTCCACCTATTTTTCAATCCACGCCTCCGGGGGGAGCAGTCTGGGGCCGAGCCGAGCTAAATTTTACTGCAACAAAGTTTTTATCTTTAAATAAATGTAAATTGCGCAAAGCTTTATTTCTTTTAACGCCTCATGAACTAAATAGGCCTTTTTCAGCTCGTTGCCATTTTGATTTGAAAACGAGGCTGTGAGGGTAAACAGGAAATCGCAACGACAAAACATGGCTGTGTGGACTACAAACCTGTTGTGTCTTCCCTCTCTTAAGCTCCACTCTTAAGCTCTTAAGCTCCACTGTGTCAAATATTCACTCACTGCTCATAAATTTCGGCTTTGATGTTTTCAAATGTCTCTTGTGTGCCTTTTTTTCTGCGAGCCAGAGCAAACTGCCGCACTGTCATATAGGAATGATGGTGAATCCGCGCTTAAGAAACATTAGAATGCATATTGGACATAAAATAAAATAAGAAAAATGTAATAAAAACAAAAGTCTCATTAAAACAATCAAAGCCTAATTTTATTGCTGTTTTTCATGTTAAGAATGACAGATGCCGTTTTCTTTAGCCTATTAAAAAGTTTTTGTTGATATTGTGAGTGATTAAAAATAAAACTCTTTGCAGTTCCAAATGATATATGATATAAAAAACACTTTTTTGAGGAAAAATAAGGCTTTTTAATTTTACACTCATATTAAGAAAGAGATTAAGAAAACAATACAAGTGATCGCACTAGTGCCTATGTGTTCTTTAAAGCACGTCTTCGCACAAATGATTAAATATTTGTCATTAATATTTATAGGCTGTTCATTTTTTATTATTTATATTGTGAAATCCAACTTTGATGTAATGTCCGTAAAACAAGTCAAAATGAGACTCAGTAGTGTGTGTGTGGCCTCCACATGCCGGTATAACCTCCATACAATGCCTGGGCATGCTCATGATGGGATCTCCTCCCAGACCTGGACTAAAGCACCCGCCAACTCCGCCAACAGTCTGTGGTGCAATGTGGCGTTGCTGGATGGAGCAAGACGTGATGTCCCAGATGTGCTCTATTGGATTCAGGTCTGGGGAACGGACGGGCCAGTTCATAGCATCAACACCTTCTTCATCTTGCAGGAACTGCTGACACACTCCAGCCACATGAGGTCTAGCATTGTCTTGCATTAGGAGGAACCCAAGGCCAACCACACTGGCATATGGTCTTACAAGGGGTCTGAGGATCTCATCTCGGTACCTAATGTTAGTCAGGCGACCTCTGGCGAGCCCATGGAGGACTGTGCGGCCCTCCAAAGAAATGCAACCCCACACCATTAAACTTAAATCTCAATATTTGCAAAATGCAGAGACCAGTGATGCCTTCCTGCACAATTTCCGCTTGAGGAGACAAGACATTGACATCCCAGACCATTGTTTCGGGCCATGCCATTAAACTCTTTACTCTTCACTTGAGGCTTGTGATCTTTGCTCCAAATACTTTTTCTGTTTATCTTTGTTTCAAGTCCTTCTTTTGTGCTTTATATTAACTGCACTTAGCAGTGTCTTTCTACCTGAGATTTTCTCCAGCATGCAGTATATCATATTGATGGAAATGATTCTCTATGTGTGACGTTTTTAAAGAATAAGAATCTACAGTGACCAATTTACACCGATTTATGTTTTAAAGAATGATGTACAAAAACTTGTTTTAATTGTGCCTGTAAGAGAAGGATGAAATGTCTGACAGAACTTTAAAAAAAATAAATGAAAACGCATTAAACTGCTATTTACAGTTGCATTTTTTTGTGTTGTCTAATTGTATTACAGAAAAATATATATAATATTATTAATATAATAATAAAACAATAGTTTACATTCCTTTGTGATTATAATGCATTTATTATTGCTAATATTGCTAAATATTAATGTAGCAAGACAATAAGACTATAAAAACCCAATTTTTAGGTCCACTGGTTGGGTCAGCACAACCCAGCTCATAGTTCTGTATCCTTTATAAAGGCAGAAATTCATTGCTGTGTGTTTTATCAGTGATACAGTGTTATAATTTATTTCATATTTTGTGTGTTGAAGTATTTCATAGTTGAAAAGCAAACTATATATTATAATGATTAGTTCTGTTCTCCTAGTTGGATTTCTGCCATATTGGCTACAATTAAGCAATGCAAAAATCTTGATACTTGCTTATTTAATCACTTGTAGACCTCACACTTTTCTTTTTTTACTTTCACAGTCATTGTGTATGTTAGAGCGCCACCTACTGAGGGGAAGCTTATAACGCAAACACATTTACTTTCTGCATTAAAGCTGAAGAATTCAAGGTCATTACAATGAGATGGGAATATAGGAAAAAAAATACTTTATAGCTGTATTTATATTGTCCCAGGAGTGCTTTATAAAAGATAAGGAGCATGCATTGAAATGAACAGTGTATGCGAGCGCCTGGCGGTTTTGACCGATTACAGACATGTTCGCTCTGAGAAGAACAGTGGTGACAGAATGAATGAGAGTCATTTGTACATATAAAATATACATAAAACGCTTATGAAAGGCGCTCTGACAGTTGGGCGTTACATCATGCTTCATGCATAGTCATTAGTGTGCTTTTAAAGAGTAAACCTGTTATGTTTTATCTTTTACAGGTATTTGATACCATCTCTGGACAGATCACATGCTGGCTTCTATCGCTGTATTGTGAGGAACAGAGTCGGAGCACTGCTACAGAGGAGAACTGAAGTACAAGTGGCATGTGAGTAACCATAGTAACTCTTAACCATTTGGGTTCCTATGCATGTGTGGTTGTTACAAGACGGACAAATTGTGCCCTAGTGTGTGTGTGTTTCACAGGAATGGCAGCTGTTGGAAAGGTGGCCTACCTCTGTTTCATTAAAAGCTCCTCTGCAATGCCACAGCTGGTCCACTCTAACTTCCTCATTAAATTGATGAGGTTGTGTCGACCAATCACTTCGCTCTCTCAGAATTCATTTCATTCCTCCGTTGTATAATCTGTTTAGTATGAGGAACAGCTGTGGTGCTTGAACCGAGTGGCAAGTCTCCTGTGTTTTAAGCCAGATTCAAGTTTCACTGCCCACTGACCTCTCGCGGACTGTTTCCGGTCATTATCAGAGTTTGATTTTATTTCTCTCCGGAGTATATGAGTGAAGCAACAGCAACTTCCTATCTGTAAACACTCAACTTCTCACTCACTTGCAGATCTGTGTTTCATCCACTGCGAAATTTGAGCCTAATTCGCTTTAAAGTTTTCTCAGTATGTTTGTTTCCTCAGCACACACAATACATAAAATAAAAACAACACCTGAAGAAAAGTGATGCTTTATTAATGTGTTTAATACATGATTACAGTGACTTTTAATTTTATGTAAAAAGATCAACAAACGTTCAAAGATTCGGGTTCAGTAAGTTATTTACAAAATTTTATTATCAGTTGACATGGCCATCTTCATTTTAGAACTAATTAGCCCATGCTAATTAACTAAAAATGTCTGTTGTCCAACTATTCAGGCTCACTGATGTATCAGTCCATCGCTTCTTATTGTGGCCTTTCATATCAGGATATGTGCAGGTACTTCACTTTTGGTCAAGAGGGAAGTACTTTGACCTTATTTTATTTTCTCATTTCCCTTTCAAGCACCTGTGCAATAATTGAAATCCAATTACATTTCACTTCATTTGAAGGATGAAGTGAGAGAAATCAAATGCAGGAGTCAATACACAGGAAACCACATTTTGAAATCAAAGGCAGGGCATTGCCATGGTGGATATTGTATTATTTTTAAGTGGTTTTCCGTAATTAGCTTTTTTGATGAATAATGCTCTTGATATTAAAGAAGCCGCCTTTGATTTTGAGATCTCTTCCACACCATGCAGCTCGAAATGGTGTCTGGCTTTAACTTTCCTTGCTAACAAAAGAATTACCAGCTCATCTAAAAGTGAAAGTTTTGTCATTTACTCACCCTCATGTCATTGCGAAACCATTATTCCTGTGACATTCTGCCTTAGACCTTCTTTTGTCATTTATGAAAGTAGTAATAGTACAGGGTTGGAATGATATCAGGGCGAGTGAATAATGACAAAATGGTAATTTTTAGGTGTGTAAAACATACATCTGAGAGTAAAAGTTGCTCTGCAAACCTTTTTTAGGGTTTGGCAAGAAGGAATAAATTGACGTTTCCAGCAGGAAGTTAGCTACTCGTGTCTGAGTTCCTGCAACAAGGACGTTCTGCTGAATCAGATAGGGGTGTAAATACGAATGAATGCTGATTTAACGCATGGTGAATGTCCGTTCAGATGAGTCAGTTCTGGTCACTGTCATGGCCGATAGCTAGCTGGCACATATCATCCCCAGTCCGACGGCAGCCGCGACGATGTCTGGCGCTGTGTCAGAGCACGTCTGTCAAAAAGTGCCCAACTGAAGCAGATGGTGAAAGACACTAGAAAACACTGGGAAATTCTGTTGTGTCTCAAAACGACAAACGTTAATACTGCAACTGTTGAGGTTCGAGACACGAAATACATACCAATACGTACATATCACTGCAGTTTCCAAAAGAAATTAACAGTAGATGCCTTCAAACTCTGACACCTTTCATTCCTTTTCAAACTAATTTCCAGTTTGATTAACAAAGCGAAATTTTCACACAATTACTTGAAGAATATCATGTCATGACTTCAAAACAATATTAATATGCTGGGAGATTTGAAAACTGATGCTGTTGAATGTTAGCATCACACATATCCAGCTTCATATCTATGGGTTTTAATCAATGGTAGGTTTGTTCGGTAGTTCACGGAGTACGGATACGTACTTGAGAAGGCTAGAAGCTCTCAGTCGAATAAAAGGAAGTTGAAATGGCACGGTTGCGCCAACAAATGCATTTTATATCGATTTTGCATCGCTATCTGGTAGGATTAGGGATGGATTTGGTATAGGGCATGTTTTCAACATGATAGAGCATTAACTTTTAGCAACAGTCCACAGATATTTCAGTTCTGAACCGCTGCGATACATAACTATCAACATAATAAAACATGCCAGGGTTCACATATTGAACTGTGTTTTAGCGCCACCCCATGGACATTTTTATAAGAGCAGGTTAGTATGTGTAGTGGACTCATGAGTCAGTATTTAACGTAAATGCTAACATATTCACAATGTAAGAGTTTTGTGCGTGTTTTATAATTTTGCTCACTCTTCCAAATTTTTTTTGTGTTTGTCGATAGATATGGGAAGTTTCGAGGAAGGGGAACGGGCTCAAGCCGTATCCCAAGGAGATGGAGCTGTAATACCAGCACCTCGCATTCGCTGTTTCCCTCAACCACAGGTTACCTGGTTCAGAGACGGACGCAAAATCCCTCCCAGCAGTCGGATGTAAGTTTGTGGATCTGTTGGGTTTCTTTTTCCTATTCCACCTTTATCTTTTTCATTCTCCAAGCAGTCTGATTGGATTTGATTGTTTCTGAGGAATCTTTGCAACGATACATCTAGTCCGCACACTGGTTTATCGCCTCCAGGTGTGTTTCTGAATGTGTGAGCATGTGGAGGTGTTTGTTTGTTGTCATAGAAGCATTTATTGACTAGCTAGCAGTGAGCAATGAGTGCTCTCAGAAACTCGGATAAGTTATGAAAAGCTCCCTTGTTTTCCAGAATCAAGCAAAAAAATCTACAGTCCTGCAGTCTATCTATCTATCGATCGTTCACTTGTTATGTTTGTGTTTCATTCGTTGTATTGTTGGCACCAGACAAATGTGTGAGGCGAATTTATCATTTCATTTGTTTTTTCCTCTATCTACTAATCTATCTATCTAGCGTTCTATCATTTTTAATTTCTATCTTTCTATTGCTCTATTGTTCTACCGTATGTGTCATTGTATTTGTCATTCTATAAACCTATCTCTATAGTAATCTGTATCTGTCTATAGTTGTATATGTAGTTCTTTCCATCTACAGTATCTATCCATCCATCCACCCATTCTCATTTGATATGTAATTTAAATCTACATCCATCTGTCATTCGTTATTTAGTTGTTTATTCCACTGAATTTCTTTGCATCAGGTGACATTGCAAAGATTTTCGAATGATGTGTTCAAATATTTCCTTTTTTTTGTCTTCCTCACACTCTATCTGTCTTTCAAGGGTTTTCCTTTCAGCGTTTTCATGCATCTCGCTTGCACATGATCGTCTGTTTCTAGCTCTGAGCCAAGGTTACCTCGTGCAAATGAGTGGAGCAGATAAAATTTATTCCAGGAAAATCATTTAATTGAATTTTAATCAGGCCATTGGCACCTCTGTCGCAGTTTCAAAGACTCTGTGAAAAATGGAAATAAGCGTAACATTGACCGAGACGCCCATGGAGGACTGCTAGTCTGTCTGAGAGCGTCCAGCCGCTTCTGAATCCGTCTGCTCTAGATTGGTGAATTCTAATCTCTCGCTCTTTATTTTCGCCAGATTGTACTCATTTTGGCAGCCCTCGTTTCGCTGAAAACTAGCTGTGCGGCCCAAGGGTCACGAAATGGAGAGTTTTCAGAAGCACAAAGCTTTCTCTCTCACCTCTCATCCGCTCTCTGTGTCTTTTCTCTCTAATCATGCAATCACACAGCCCAGAAGAGAGTAGGATAATCAATGCCTGGGAGAGAGCCGCGTTTCTCCATTTTCACTCGCAACCCTGCCTCCGTTCAGCCACTTTGAGATTCTAGCACACAGGAGCACTGCAGTGGATTTCCAGCACTTTGCTTTTGAGTCGCCTACAGTGCTAATTTGTGTTAACAGTGCTGTTGACATTTTGCCAAATTATGTTAAGTTTATGTTACATATAAAGTTTGAATTATACAACAGCATTCTTATTTTAAAAGACAACATGACTCAGTATTTGCAATTTATGTGCTCACATGATTAAATGAGGTGGGGGTGAAATATTTTCGGCTATCATATTATTGCAGTACTTGCAAAGTATATACGTATATTAGATGTTTGTTCCTAACCTCCAACTTTAGGCATATAACATCTATAATTTGATTCATGATGTTGTGCCAAACCTGTACATGACTGGCTGTAAATGTTGTCAATTTTTTATCATGCACTATTTTTTACTAAGCCGCAATAAAAATAATTTCATTTGGAGACTGATTTCATCGAGAAAAAAAAATTGTGCAGCTGAAAGCAAACCTTATACCTAGAGGAAGTCAATGCAAATCAGGTGACAGCACAAACATTGCATAAAAAATGTGCTTAGTGTAATTTGCACATCATAATTCTCCATTTTTCGGAGTGCTAGGTTGTGAAAAATTCAACAGATTTCAATCTTGCATACTATGCCGAGACTGAACAGCATTATTCCACCTGTGCAGTCCAGGCAATGTGCATCTGGATGTATGCCCAATTAAAATGCTCTTCTACATCGTTTGATCATCATTAAGTGATTCGCTGCTGCTGTAATCAATAGAGTATGTAAACAAACAATCTCTCTTAAATGAAAATCCACTTATTGCTTTTTGTGGAAGGTAATAGTGTAATGTAATTTGCCCCTGGCGTTTATAATTTGCCCTACAAAAGAAACGCTTTTATTGATATTGCAGCTGTATGCTGTTCATATAGATAGATGTCTGTGATGCAGAAGTGGTTTTAATAAATGTGTGAGAGATGAGAGCAGGTATAGGAACTCAAGAAACCATTTAACTCACTCAGAATGCTTCATCTTGTGTGTTTGTGTGTGCGCAGCCACTGAAGCCTGACCAACATTTGCCCATCAACCAAATTATTCTTTTTTTCTTTCTTTTTCTCATGTTGGGCAAGAAGAAAATGAACAGATTTTGTTGTAAATTGAGCTGTAGATTGGTAAAGCTTGTCCAGCAGAAGTAGCATTCTTTCTATCTCCACGCTCCCCTGACTCTAGTTTCCCCTTGATGAGACAATTTCGTGCTGAGATGCTGCAACTGGGACTCTCTGTACTCCATCCCGGCTCTGCAGCTGCTCCTGTTGGCTGTGCTGCTCTCAGGGAAGCTTAATGCCATTGTCACTTCAGACTGTGATCATTTTTCTGCATTTTCTATGGTTTACATCTACGTTTTTGTTCATTCATTCATTCATTCATTCATTCATTCATTCATTCAGTTGTTCAATCTATCCATCTATCATCTGTTTATCTGCCTATCATTCTATCTGTCATTGTAGTATTCAGTCTAACTCTATAGTAATCTGTAAATATACTTTCCATCCATCCATCCATTCTTCACCCTGTTTTGTGTTTGATCTGTAATTCTATCTATCTATCTATCTATCTATCTATCTATCTATCTATCTATCTATCTATCTATCTATCTATCTATCTATC
>JAUYWG010000046.1:15557150-15575512 GCA_034779775.1 Enteromius afrohamiltoni | reverse complement strand
TATCTATCTATCTATCTATCTATCTATCTATCTATCTATCTGTCTGTCTGTCTATCTATCTATCTATCTATCTATCTATCTATCTGTCTGTCAGTCTGTCTGTCTATCTATCTATCTATCTATCTATCTATTGTTTTAACTGTCATTCTGTAATTAAACCTGTCTGTAGTTGTAGTCTTTCCATCCATCCATCTGTATGTTTATCTATTATTCTATTTGTTCGATCATTTTCACTGTCATTCAATAATGCAATCTATCTTTTATATATGTGTATCTGTCTATAGTTGTATCTATCTATCTTTTGGTTTATCATTCCATCTTTCTATCATTCTGTCTATTGTTTTCTGAAATCTATTGTTTTGTCTATAGTTCTATATATCTATAAAGGGACACATCTGTTGTCTCCCTTACCGTCAGTCTGTGTGTCCCACAGCAGTCTTGTGTGTCGAAGACGGCACCTTCCCTTCATTACTTTCCTGCCTACAGGGAGCAAGAGAGCGGCTTGAAAGCAGTCATTTAACTGCAATAGCCATTAGTCTTTCATTATTGAATAGGAATGCAATTGAAAGGCCCTTTTCCACTGACTGCATTTGATTTGTTGTGTTATTTGGGAGGGCTAATGTTGTGTATAATCAGAACCTCGGATGGTAAACACATTCCAGGAGCTGCGCCGCTCCAAGCGAGTGTTAAAGGAAAGATGCTATTCTGTTTTCTGTTTAGATTTCGTCTCTTGCATTCCGACCTATTCCACTAAAGAATTCGGTTTAGATAAGAGGCCAGTAGTCCTCAGCGTGTGTATGCCTGTCACTCATTCGACACTCGTCTTTTTGAGTTTCTCTTTTCTAAAACACCATTTCTAACAGGATCCCCTTAAATGCTGGTTGTTGAGGTTTCAGGCATCTCTTGTGACACGCCGGCACAAACCAGTCTGTCCATAATGACAGAGGATTCACAGTGTAATGGTGATAGGACACCGGTGAGAGTGCAGGCATGCCTCTGAACAAAGAGGTTATGTTTATGCATTTGCGAGCTTCATTCAGTGTGTCCTGTAGTTTATAATCACAGGTTCGAGTCAGTTTTATCCACCACTGGCATAAGTGCATTAAGTGAGCTTGCATATTTTGGTCCCAGCATTAGATTATTCCTCTAAAAACAGAAATCAGCATATTTTGAATAAACTCACATTCTATTCTGGGAATATATGTAGCGCTTGCTGGTAATTAATTTTAATAATTTTGTCCGGTAAATTAATTAACCGGTTTTATTTCCTGACAACAGCACACAGAGGCGCATCATTCCAGTAACGATAAATCTTTACCAGTCTGTATATAGATTTACGTGCATTTCTAAAAATAATCCTCCCTCCAATATATCACAACCCTTAGTTATACATATTCAGAAGGTGTGCAAGTATGACATAAATACAACCATCTGCACCTGCAGATGCACTGTGGTGGTGATGTTAGCAAAATGTTGTGGAAAGTGTTACACAATCGGAATATGATTATATTGTAATATTAGTTGTGCATGGTCAGGGAGGAGTTTTTACAGTAAATATATTGTAATAATTATTCCATCATTCCAGACTAGATGTCAAAGGTCATAGAGAACAAGCACATTTGATCCAAACATATATTTTTCACTGACATATAAGGCTTCCAGCATTTTCAGCAGGGACGGTTATGATAAACTCTTAGGACACATGGTCTGGCTCAGGTTCCTGTTAGTGGGTGGTAAAATTGAGGTTTTACTTGAGTCTTGAATATATTTGACTAGTGTCAGAACGGATTTCCTTTCAACAGACGCTGATGGCACCAGAGGGGCTACTTCTGGTTTTCTGCAGCATAAAACTTGAGATATTTGCTGCGGCAATAGCATTAGCTTTTGTTTGCTAGACAGGTGTTGTTCGCGTATGTGTGCACAAGATGTTCTTTGACTCCCGGTTTTCCATTCCTGGGCATTTCCCTGGAAAATTCAAGCATATTCTTTCTGTCAGTTTTATTTGACCACCTGTGTGAGCTTTTGCTTTGTGTGTGTGTGTGTGCACGCTAGAGCTGCTTATGTGTGTCCTGTCAGTATTTGTAAGTGTTCCCAGATATATTTACCATGACTGTGTGCGTGTGATATTCGCTCGAGATCCTATTCCCTCTAAAGGGACCATGGCTTGTGCCGTGCGTATTTGTCTAAGTGTAATAGAGGTCATCGACTGCGGACTCCGCTGCTCCCTGGAGAGTGCTGAAAGAGCACTGCACTGACAAATGCCATTCCACTCGCTATTGTGTACATATAACTGTTATAGTGGGTCAGCAAACACACACACACACACACACACACAAGCCTTGTTTTAGGCTGCCTTGCTGTAAGCTTGCTAAATAAAATTAATCTTGTAAATGTAAATCTCAACTCAGTTTGATGTTAGCATGTTGCTATGCTAACAGTCCCCTAATATAAGTAAGGCATGATATTATATACAATATGATCATATGCCGCTTATTTAGCACTGAAAACCATTTAGTTGAACATTATCCCACTTGGATATTTATACAACATACAAAATGTTTTGGGTAAAAATAATTTTATCAAAAAAAAAGACCACAGGATGCTATGAGAGACGTGAAACCAGCACAGGTTCCTTCTGGACGATGGTCAAATAGAGGCTACAGTTTTGCAGCTATTATTGCCTTCTCTTAATGATTAATCTGATGCATTTAAGATTATTAATGCTTCCTACTTGTTTGAACAACCTTTGTTGAGCCTGTGTTGGCTTGTAATGCCGTCCAGGTTGGGAGCTCATATGGAACTGACAGACTGATCACACATGTGCTGTATGAATTCACCCAGAGCATCATCCGTTGGCAGACAATGCAGTTAATACCTCTGATGAGAAAACACAATTCAACAGTGATACTAATTTCTCAGCTCTGTGAGAAACTGTCACTGATCACTGATTTCATGAAATTGTCTTTAACGATCACATGGGAGCACAGACAAATACATGCAGAGTATAGGCAGGAAACAAGTAAAACAAAAGTAACTGCTTTTGGAATTTTCATACAAATAAGTAAAAGAAGAATTTCACTCAGTAATACCATCACAGTGAATAGTTGCAGTTTATAAGGTTCATGAATCATAATGTGTATGTGATGTTCAAGTATTGTGTAAAAGAATGTGAAAGAAGCCTGATTTGACTTATAATTTGTCTGTATACCACAAATATTAAAATACGCCTAATATAAAATATATAGCAAACAGCGCTGTATAAGTAGGTTTCAGTAGGGCTACTTGAATATATTTATTATATTAAATCAGAATTCCTGACATTTATAGATGGGTGTCTGGGTTACATGTCCTTTGGCATTTCATAAGTTCATATTTTACCCCTCTGTCATATTTTGTCTCCACTTATTTTATATTCACCTGTGCTTAGAAACATGTATATGTAATATATTTATATATAGTACTGTGCGAAAGTGCAAACCTTTTTCATGCATGCACTTTCAGTCAGGAATTTGGTGTTCTAAGTTTTATTGTGTGTGTGTGTCAGTGAGTGTGTATAAACATATGAGGAAATAGCAATGTATGTGCATATATAAATGTGTGTGTGTTCTCGACTGCCTCATTAGCTGCTCGGTGTGCTAGCTGTGTCTTCTCGTTTTATGTGCTCAGGTTTAGGGAATCACCTGAGATTAATTTGCAGTCTTGGGCCGCTCGCTGTCCCTCTTCCAATCCATAATTCAGCAGCAGTGTGGCTCTCTCCCTGACACCTGCCGCACCAGGACCCAAGCAGAGTGAAATATTCACTACAGATCATCACACCACAGCCGTTCGCCCTTATTAACCGGCCCCTTATCCATCTGGAACGATGCATCGTGGGCCGAAAATGGGAGAAATTTGAGACGAGTGTGTGCATGAGGAGATATTAAAATCAATCATCCGCTCTTATGTCATCCCTCTATGTTGAGCTGCTCTAATCATACAGCAGTCATTAATCATTTCAGGAGGTTGATGTAATATCCTATGACAGCCGGCTGCGCTCGAGCGTAATGTCTTTATCATGCTGTTTGTTAAGGTTTATCTTCAGGCGAAGTGTAGGAATAGGAGGAGGCTTTTTGCTTTTTAATAAAGCAAACTGCTTTTGAAATCTTTAGCATTATATCGCTTATCAATTCAGTAAACGCAATCAGTAATTTCAATATTTTATGTGTTTTATCTTTATTGAAAGTGCTGAAGTGTCTGAATTGGCGTAATGAGGGCTTTAGGACTAAATAAATTTTAAATATGCAGATACTCATGAATTTTTGAATTGGAGTTGTTTTGTTGATAAAAGCTGTTCTGCAACACTCTGTGTACACAGTTTATGTTATTGGTTATTTTTATTGCCACTTTTTGTTATTTTTTTGGCTCATTTGCTGCTTTTATTGATGGTAATATGCGTAATGGGGAAACATGATCCAGACAGTGTAGAGCAGACTGGGCTTGAGGTTGCCACAGCTCAGTGTTTTTATTGTTCACTAAAACTGTTAGAAAAAATATTTTTATAGTTAATTAAAAGCATGAAAAATGATCAGAAATAAATTAAATAAAGTACCATCTTTACGACAGTGCCATTTGTTGACATAGATGGTTGTAATTCATAAACACTTCGTAACACAGACCTATGTCAAAAAATGGAAAATGTCAAAAGTTATAGAAATGTAAGTTTACTGTAAAAAAAAAAAAAAAGTGTGTATATGCAGTGTGTGTAGAAAGTATTCAGACCCCCTTAAATGTTGCACTCTTTGTTGTATTTTGCAGCCATTATAATGTTTTATGTTCTTTTTTTCCTCATTAATGTACAAACAGCAGCCCATGTTGAAAGAAAAACACAGAATTGTTGATTTTTTCAGATTTTTAAAAAAAGAAAAACTTAAATATCTCATGGTCCTAAGTATTTAGACCCTTTGCTCAGTATTTAGAAGAAGCACCATTTTGATATAATACAGCCTTTTTGGGGAAGATGCAACAAGTTTTACCTGGATTTGGGGATCCTCTGCCATTCCTCCTTGCAGATCCTCTCCAGTTCTGTCAGATGGACAGTGTAGGTTGGATAGTAAACGTTAGTGGACAGCCATGTTTAGGTCTCTCCAGAGATGCTCAGTTGGGTTTAAGTCAGGGCTCTGGCTGGGCCACTCAAGAACAATCACAGAGTTGTTGTGAATCAACTAAGCTTATGGTCATTGTCTTGTTGGAAGGTAAACCTTTGGCCCAGTCTGAGGTCCTGAGCACTCCCTGTACATATCCCTGTACATGGCCACATTCATCTTTCCCTTGATTGCAACCAGTCGTCCTGTCCCTGCAGCTGAAAAACACCCCCACAGCATGGTGCTGCCACCACCATGCTTCACTGTTGGGACTGTATTGGACAAGTGATGAGCAGTGCCTGGTTTTCTCCACACATATCGCTTAGAATTAAGGCCAGAAAGTTCTATCTTGGTCTCATCAGACCAGAGAATCTTATTTCTCACCATCTTGGAGTCCTTCAGGTGTTTTTTAACAAACTCCATGCAGGCTTTCATGTGTCTTGCTCTGAGGAGAGGCTTCCGTCGGACAACTCTGCCATAAAGCCCCGACTGGTGGAGGGCTGCAGTAAAGGTTGACTTTCTAAAACTTTCTCCCATCTCCTGACTGCATCTCTGGAGCTTAGCCACAGTGATCTTTGGGTTCTTCTTTACCTCTCTCACCAAGGCACTTCTCCCCCGATAGCTCAGTTTAGCCGGATGGCGAGCTCCTGGAAGGGTTCTGGTCGTCCCAAACATCTTCCATTTAAGGATTATTGAGACCACTGTGCTCTTAGGAAGCTTAAGTTCAGCAGAATATTTTTTGTAACCATGGCCAGATCTGTGCCTTGCCACAATTCTGTCATAATTCTCACTTGCTCTGACATGCATTGTGAGCTGTAAGTCTTATATAAACAGGTGTGTGGCTTTCCTAATCATGTCCAATCAGTATAATCAAACACAGCAGGACTCAAATGAAGGTGTAGAACCATCTCAAGGATGATCAGAAGAAATGGACAGCACCTGAGTTAAATATATGAGTGTCACGGCAAAGGGTCTGAATACTTAGGACCATGTGATATTTCAGTTTTTCTGTTTTAATAAATCTGCAAAAATTTCAACAATTCTGTGTTTTTCTGTCAATATGGGCTGTTGTGTGTACATAAAAGAGGGGAAAAATGAACTTAAATGATTTTTGCAAATGGCTGCGATGTAACAAAGAGTGAAAAATTTAAGGGGGTCAACGTGTTTCAAAAGACCCACTGCAGGGACCCCCCTTGCTTTTTGCTTTTTCTGGATGCTGGACTCCCACCATCTCTCTCGTCTCCTGGCTAAGCCCCTGGGCCCGATGCAAATGCATCAGGAGGGCCTAGATGAAGCGCAGTCTGCAGTCTTTTGAGACACTAAGATGAGGATTTAACTCCACGGCAACACCTAAGTTTTACACCAGGCTGAGGCCTTGACTTTCCATGTAACTCAAGATCCACAGATTGCGACAAATCTCTTTCTCAGTTCCTCTTTCATCTACCAATCATAAGAGTCAGGACATCTTCTGAATTCATCACTCTTCAAACCAGGAAGAACATGATTGCCAATCCAAAACCTTGAAACCATCAGGACTTGCATCGGACCCTCACCAATGAGACAATGCAAGTACTAAACCAAGGTTTAGTTTTAGTTATAAAACTCGTTATGAACTGCACTGATGGTTTTACAGGCGGTCAACTGACAGTCTTTTCATAACTTTTCCTAATGGTTTACCCGTAAGCCTTCTTTGCACATTCCCCATATGTGAGTGTATTTATACTTGTGTGTTTAGTTATGTGAGTTAACATGAGTTAATAAAACCTTTGCTCAAATTAAATGAGTTTCTGATTCTGCCTTGCAAATTAATGTCCCTTTACGATTTCGACCCATGCTCTAATGCAGTCATACTTTAAGAAGGTATTTTTCTGTAGTGTATATGAACTCAGTAGTACAGATCGTGAATTTAAACTTCAGTATCAGCTTTAGTTATAATTATTGCATGTTAAGGTTTATGTATACAGACACAATAGATTTGAGGGTGTTGAATAAAAATTCACTATACAATCACACATGTTTTATTCTTATAGTTATTAAGCCAAGAGAGAATGATGATACTAAAGAACTAAAGATCTGTCAGTTTTGCCTCAAAACATGCTGACTTTATCAGTAAGCATCTGCAGCCTTGTTGTGATAGTGGCTCTGGGCCTCCGGCACACATTTGGTATTCCTACAGTGAGATGGACAGATTCCTATTAGCATTCCGCACCCCGGAGAACTCAGGCCGGGGGACGTGGGTGCCAGCTCAAAGACTGTGTGAGACTGGTCGAGGGCAGCCACGCAGAACGAACAATTCTTCCTCAATTGTCCAATACATAGTCATAATGAGAAAACATTGATTGTAAACAAAGCAGGCATGGTAATTGGGACTCCATGGGGTGAGTGTGAGGACTCGGCCCAGTGGACAGCAATGGAGCGGTCGGGTAGCTGGTTATACAAAGTGAGATGTGTGAATGTACTGCTAAAAAGGACTACAATTTATTTTATTTTATTTTATTTTTTAATTTTCTTACCACTTTACAAGTTATGTGCACTTTGTTTTAGATATTTATATGTAGACGTCAGCATCAACTTTTAACATTTTTTGGGGAAAAACAATTCTAAAAAATGTACATGTAAATATACAGTATATATAGTAAATATACACAGTATGAATGAAAACCTTTATTTTGACAGCACTTATACACACATGCACACACACACAGTATATATAGTAGTATTCCTGTTTTTCTGGAGGAATAAAAAAAAATATCCTCCATCATTGCAGCTGTTGCGTGTTGCCAGAAGTGGTTTATGTGATATTTATGGAGCAAAGTCATTTCATGGAGTTGTTGATCTGGAGGGGAAATGACAGATGGAGAAATTAAGTTTCTTTGTTCGTTATGTCTGAATAAGTCGTTGTGTCAGTGATTGAGGAAAGAAAGAACTAAAAAAGAAAGATTCTGAATTACGTCATGTTTTTTAAAACATTTCTTTGTGTGTGTATAAATAGACATAATGAGAAGACAGTGAATTAGCACTGCACAGTGGCTCTGAAACATCCGTGGGGAATATTTCATGTAAATATCAGCTTTTCAAGCACAGCACTGAACATTTGGTGTGTAGTTTGTGGTGATATTACTGATGCAGCGTCATAAATCAGTGCTTAAGTGTGATGTCTGACATCTGGAGATTTTTGACCATGGTTCTGCATGTTGTCTTCTCACAGAGCCATTACTCTGGACAATACGCTGGTCATCCTGTCCGCCGTGGCCCCAGATGCTGGAAGATACTACGTACAAGCCGTAAATGACAAGAACGGGGAAAACAAGACAGGCCAACCCATAACACTGTCTGTGGAAAGTAAGTCTGTGAAGATTTAATAGTTGCACTTGCGCTTTCTCCTGTGGGGTAATAATTTACCAATTATTATATTACAGATGCAAACTACTGTATTAATACTATGGGAAATTCTGACCATAAACTCCATAACAATTGTTTAGAAAATGATTTTATAGAATAATAACTGCTTTAGATTTTAGTTTTGTTTATGTATGTATATATAATATATATATATATATATATATATATATATAACCAATGTCTGAACTTAACCCCTTAGTACAGTGAAAGATCAAATATACAGTATATGTCTATATTTCTGTTCTCAAGTTCACATGTTCATATGGAAAAGAGTGGAAGTAAATGTAACAAAGTTTTGAATCTTGTCTATTTTAAACAACATGCTGGTTTAGATGAACATATAAACCTGTGAACAACAGGCTGTAGACAAATACATGTTTGTATTCTGTCTATGACAGTGCTTTGTTTCGCTCTTACGGCTTCCTCAGCAAAAATATTGACAGTTATGGATTGTACTTCGCAAGAGTTTCTATATATCAGATTCTCCCAGCAAACCAGGATATGATATTTTTGAGTCTAATACAGGAGGAACTAAAGAATGCCGCAGAGACAGCGAGAAGATTAGAGACCGTGGGAGGTGTGTGTGTGTGTGTGTGTAAAGGACAGTCCTTCACAGAAGCTGTAGTTGAATATCAGTGCTTTACAGAGACTGTCTCTTGACAGAGCTCCACACACACTCACTGACACACACACACACACAGCTGCCACGAGAGCAGAGATATAAGTTCCTTTTGCAAACACAAACCAGTCACACTTGCTGTAACACGTATCGACTGGCACTTCCTACATCTGGACACACTCTCACCTGAAGATGACAGATCTAAAAACACTCACTCAATAATGTCCTTTACCTGTGTGTCATAACACATGTGTTGAAGCTCTCATCGTTTTCTCATTCTCACATTGCTCTTCTGCTGTAGATGTTGGTGGTCCTGCAGACCCCATCGCTCCTACCATTATCATCCCACCGAGGAACACCAGCGTCATCTCCGGCACCTCTGAGGTCACCATGGAGTGTGTGGCCAATGCCAGGTGACCAACCTCTGATTGCTTCACAGTTTGAATGAAAGGAAAATTACGTTTAATTATGGTTATTATGAGACCCGCAGTGGATTGAAGTCTGTTACATTTTATTCTTTTTCTCACTACTTTTCTGCAATTATATCTTGTGACAGACAGACTCCATTGAAGTTTAGGCTTATGTTTTTGCTTTTTATTAAGTTCATTTTAGCAAAATCTCTTTAGGAAAATTATAAAAATAAAATACCAAGAATTGATCATGAATAAATACATATTGTTTTATTATTTAAAATAGAATGTTATTGAAATAAAAATTCAAAAAAATTACATCCACCAAAAATAATTGTATAAATGAAAATGTATATTCTTGTCCCTTCAAGTACAATTTAACATTTGAAAGGTGTAAAAGAAGTGAAAAATGTATTTGCTTCAGCAATGCTGTTTATACCATATATTTAACATATATTTAGAACATATTTAGGCAAGGTAAAGGTTTTTTGATTAATGCTACTACTACACATACTATTTTTCAAATGCGGTATTCAATTTATGCTCAACAATTTAAACGTTTTAAACGTGTGCTTTAGGCAGATAGATTTGCATGCGTTATTATTTAACGCTATTCTCGTGTGTATGACAATCTTTAAATGGTCATGGAATGAGTGGATTATAAAACACTGAAATGTCAATAATAACAATAAAAATGGTAATGTAAAATTTTTCACATCAGGCCGCTAATAAAGCTGAGCATCAGTTGGAAGAAGGACGGTGTTCCGGTGAAGAGTGGACTGAGTGATTTCAATCGCAGACTGACGGTGTTGAGTCCAGTGGTCAGTGATTCTGGCTTCTACGAGTGTGAAGCTGTCCTCCGCAGCAGCAGCGTTCCCTCTGTCAGCGCTGGAGCATACCTACATGTCCTCGGTAACACAGTTACACACCAGTTCTTTCTTGTAAAATAAAAATCCATGGAGGACATAAAGGGTTAGCTCGTGCAAAAATGGAAAGTAGCCTTAGTTTTATTCACCTTCGAATCTTCTAATTTTATATAAAAATATGAAAATGTTATATAGTTATATAAAAAATTGTCCTGGCCCCTCCAAGCCATTCAGTGCAGATAATCAGCTGTTTTTCTGTATATGGTTTGAAAGACTTGACATAAAGTGCATGCATCCATAATAAAACATCCCTTACACTGCTCCGGGAGGTGAATAAAGGCCTCCTGTAACAAATACTAAAATATTTTTCTCACTTCTACTGACTCTGGTAACTAGAAGCAGTCTTGGTGGATGTCTTAACACTTAAGTGTCACACACATGTCTCAGAAAATGTAGGAGCAAAGGAAACATTTTATTCACACCCCCTGTAACCCTATAAGTTCCATACTCTATATGTCCCTGGCATGTATTTCCCCCCATAGGTCTTTACATAAACTTTTACAAGCCATTTTGGAACCAGCAAGTTTCTTGCCCCCAACCCCCATGTCTCTATGACATTCAGATTTAAAGATATGCCTATTTGGGGTTTGGGTTGCTAGGGCGTGGCAAGGCAGAGGTTAAGCGATTCATGATTCAAGTTATTTGCTGCCCACCCCCATGTCACTATGACACTGTCATCCAAATAAATTCATCTGGGCCTTTTATAATGGCAGTCTACGGGATCAGTTGCTAGGGTGCTTTAAATGGTTGCTAGAGCGTGGCTTGATTGATTGGCTGAGTAAAATGAGCCCACCCACATGTCTCTATGACATTGTGATGCAGAGTTATGTTCAATGCAAAATTCCCCTAAATTACCATAGTAGGAAAAAAATGTTGTTTCGTGGGTCGTCCCTCACCATAGTATGTCCCAGGGGTACAAATTATACCCCACTGCGGGGTATGTTTTCGCTCAGCTCGATAACCTCTTCAAATGTGGTGATTTACATGTTTCTACGAAATTCTCGACCCGTCAAAGTTGGCTGCAATACATTGTTTATGGGATTTTTTGGCTGATTTTTTGCCCCGAGTACGATTATCGTACCCCTGACCGCTTATAAAAATCATAGCACACCATTCCCGAATAGGCCGCACGATTTGACGCCTGGTGACAAACGGTGCGGGACAAGTTTCGCGCTGAAATTTGTACGGAAGAATAATAATAAGTATGTGAGATAATAATAGGCAAGCACCACTAATAAATCATGTTCAGACTAATATTCTGCTCATTATAATCAGTGTGCTGCTGAGTCAACCTCTTCAATTCAGCACAAAAATCTATATTCACTGAGCAACAGTGTGCATGTTGAAGCTAATGAGCATGTGCAGAAGAAAAGAAGCCAAATGACCAGAAAGTACTGTAAAGAAGACATTGCAGCAAAGATAGACTTGGGTGATATTTTAGTCATAAACTGTGACTGTAGCTCTAATAAAGCACTGATGTTTCAGATGTTTATTGTTGGAATTTTAAATGTAACTATTCAATGTTTACTGTGTATGTCTCCTTCAGGGCTGTTTTTCTATCTACGTCTCTATGGAAATGTTCTGTTTTCAGAGAAAATTCAAAAAGCCTGAACAGGATATTTTCAAAAATCCAACCACAGTCCTATTTATTTGACAGAAATGTTCAATCTTGTTTCCTGTGTTGTTTGTCTGTGGTGTTTTTCTCTCAAGTGCACATGTGGAGGTCACAACCCTCTCTCTCTTGCTCTTTCTTTACTGCAGAACTGCCTCAGTTTGTGAAGGAGCCAGAAAAACACATCACAGCTGAGATGGAAAAAGTAGTGGACATTCCCTGCCAGGCCAGAGGTGAGACACCTCCTGACATCTCATCCTAATGAGGTTTTTCAAGCAAGTCATCTTTTTATGTGTGCTTTCTGACAGTAGCATGCTGTACAAAGCACCCACAGCTGATCAGAACAGATCAGCCAATCAAATGTTTAATATGCAGACATATGGAACAGGTTTTTTGACCAACACAGTTCTACAGTTCTATGTACCGTAAATAACAAAAATTGGGGGGGGATGCCAATTAATTGTAATTAATTATCTGACAGCACTATATAGTTTTATATATTAATATAAATGTAATATTAATTAAGTAATATTAATTAATTCATTATTAATCATTAATTTTATTCAAGAAAGTATGAGTTTAGATTTAGTTTTTAATTGATAGATTTTATAGTGTTGAAGTTTTAGTAAGTTGTTTTTTATTTTTATGTTTATATATATGTATATATATATTTTTTATTTTTTTAATGTTTAAACTATATATATATATATATATTCCTACCATTTTATATATCATATTATTATTTTTTGTCATATTATACTTTTTTTTTTCTTTCTTTAATTTGTCACCTTTACCCATTAATCTCAGGTGTGCCTCAGCCTGATATTGTGTGGTACAAGGACGCAGTACCCATAATCCCTGTGAAGACCCCGCGCTACAGAGTGCTAGCAGGAGGTAGTCTCCAGGTCAATGGCCTTCTGCCCGATGACACCGGAATGTTCCAGTGCTTCGCCCGCAACCAGGCCGGAGAGGTGCAGACCAACACCTACCTCGCCGTTACGAGTGAGTTCATCCGCAGGTCCCGCTCTCCGAATTACACCTTTCCTCTCTGCCTCGCATGCTCTCATACACTAATGCTCAAATACATGTGCACGTTTGTGTCCTCTGCCTCTCTCTCCGTCTGTCTCTTTCTCTAGCAATCAGAAAGGCTCTGAATGCCATGCCAACAATGCCTTTCTTTCTTTCTTTCTTTCTTTCTTTCCTTCTGATGTGCTTTTTGTCGGCGTGCTAAAGCTGTGATTAATACCCTGTTGTGAGGAAGAGTTGTGAGGAGGAGAGAGAGCGACAGAGAGACAGGGAGAGATAAAGAGGGCTTTTATAGAGGACTGACTGAGCTTATCTTGGCGCTCAGAGACACAGAGCTCTCTTAAACACTAAACACCAGAGCTAGCCGCTATTTACTTCTGCTTACAATGAACACAGATACTGGATATGAACAATGCCGAAGTTAAAGGTGTAGTTTATACAAAATGAAAATCTTGTCATGAAATTCCAAACCTATTACTTTCTTCTGTGAAACACAAAACGTGATATTTTTGGAACTGAAACAATAGAAGTCAATAGGGTACAAAACAACACTGGACAATGAAGTATGTGACCCTACTCCACAAAACCATGTCATAAATAGCAAAGGTTTGTTTGCAGCAATAGCCAGCAATACAATATTGTACAATATTTAATTTTTTTTTATGCAGTTATTGGGGTATTAAGTAAATATCATGTCCCATGAAGATGTTTTGTACATTTCTACCATAAATATAAATCGAAACTTAATTTTTGATTGGTAACATGTGTTGCTAAAGACTTCATATGGACTCACTTATGAGGCTTTATTCACCACAGAGAGAAAAAAAATCCAGGTTTGGAATGAAACGAGGGTGAATCAATAATGTCACAATTTTAATTTTGGAGGTGAGCTATTCTTTTAAGTGTTATCAATCAATCTGGAAGTTGTGAAGAACTGTTTGTTCGCCCACCTCCAAAATACCATTTTAAATGCTTGTCTACATTTCTCAGTGAATAGTTGTTTTTCTTCTGTTGTTCAACTTTTTGTTTCAAACCTGCTTTCATTCTGTTGTTTTCTTTACTTGTTTGGTTTCTAAGCTGAGCTTTGATCCACGTGAATCGGGTTTTGTGTGATTTCCCAGCGCTTGCGAATGCGAGGAAGCTTTTGAACTTCCTTGTGCCGTCGTACATCTCTGTTTCTCATGCAGTTGCTGTGCTTCTCTCACAGGCATAGCACCGAACATCACGGCAGGGCCTTCCGACAGCACTGTGATTGACGGCATGTCAGTTATCCTGCACTGTGAGACCTCAGGAGCGCCCCGTCCTGCCATCACCTGGCAGAAAGGTGAAGAACACATCCTTCATTGTCTCACACATTTCAAAAGAACAACTACAAAGTGTCAACTCCCAGGCTTTACTTCTCCTCAGAGCCTCTCTGTTCCTCTGTTTTACCTGCTGTGGCTGGTTATTTTCTGACACTCTATTGCAGTGTCACATTGACATGTTATACTGTTCAGATGTCATCTGGCATGGAAATGATTTGACATAGGCTACAATTATGCAAATCTACTTTATGTATGTAAATTAGAGTTTGGGGTCTGCAAGATTTTCTGATGTTTTGATGAGAAGTCTCACCAAACCGACATTTATTTATACAGTAATATTGTGAAATACTTTAGCAATTTTATATATTGTAAAATATAATTCATCGCTATGAGCTGTATATGCTGATTTGGTGGTGAATTATTAACAATTTGTGCTCACTTATTATTAATGGTTCTTATTATTAGTGTTCATGTTTTGTTTTAAATGTTTAACAGCATTTATTTGAAAAAGTTTGAATAAAAGTTGTTGAAGGAGCTTCAAATACATCTTTAACCATAGCTATCTGAAATATAAGATATTGTTTGCCACAAAATTATGATTTTGTAAGGAAATAATTGTGTAGAGGACCGACAAATTATAGCAGAGTGTCCGTCCCTAGCACCGTGCTTTACATTTCATGCCGAAGCAGAAGAACAGTAAACAAGCAAGCTTGTGGCTTTGAAAGGATAAGTAAATGTAAAAATGTAAATTCTGTCTTCATTTACTCACCCGTCTGTTGTTCTGAACCCATATGATGTGTCTTAAAGGAATTGTCTTCATCACTCTTGTCCATGCAGTTATGCACGGGAACTGAGGCTATCAAGCTTTAAAAAAAAAAATTCAAAAGCGACACAAAAAGTAGTCCATATGACTGTTTTAAGTGCTCTGATGCCACACAACAGATTTGTGTGAGCAATAAACTCAAATTTAAGCCATTTTTTCCTAGCTCGTTTGGTATAGCAATGTCTGATTAGTAAACAACTCATTCATTTGAGTCCAAGCTTTTTAAAGAATCAGTTACAGCTCACTGAAAGTGAACATATCATTTATCATAATTTAAAATTCCAGGCAGTTTTCACAAAAAACTACTGCAAGACTTGGAATATAGCACATGAATCATATTGACCACATGTATTCTACTTTCAAAGTGCCTTTGTGTCCTTTCTGAAGCTTGGAAATCTTCATTCAATATCCTTCTCGCAGTATTGACAGATATTTTTTTTATTGTTTAATGTTGCGTTCTTTAAGTATTTTTGTGAATGCAGAACTTAAACTGGATAGTTTTATAAAGATGTCATTAAAAACAAAGGTTAAGTGCTGTTTTTTCATTTATTTTTTGTCATGGAAATTGGTTTGTTTTATACTGGTTTATATAAACCAAGGTGCATGCCTGACGTTAACCCTGTAGCAAAAATGACACTTGCATGTTCTCCACAGGAGAACGAGTTCTGGCAAGCGGTTCGGTTCAGCTCCCACGGTTCACTCTCCTGGAGTCAGGAAGTTTACTTATAAGCCCCTCCCACATATCAGATGCTGGCACCTACACCTGCATGGCCAGCAACTCCCGAGGCATAGACGAGGCCTCTGCCGACCTCGTGGTCTGGGGTGAGTGTGTGTATGTGTTTTGAAGTGTATAGATCACAGACTATCTTTGTACTTTAAGATGTCCATGTTTAAGTGTGTTTGCATGTTTGTGTCGTACACCTGTGCATACACTGATGTGCATTTCCTTTGTTTTATCGAACAGCACGTACACGCATCACTAATCCTCCTCAGGATCAGAGCGTCATCAAAGGAACCAAAGCCACCATGACCTGCGGTGTGACCCATGACCCCAGCGTCTCAGTCAGGTGCGGCCCACATACTCTTGACTCAAAATAATTGTTGTAAACACAAAACGCTTTGCATTTTTTTAAACCCCTTTTATGCTAATACAACCATGTGGGTGGAAAAAAATATTAGCACTTGTTTTTGAATTAGATCATTTCATAATAATTGCATAATTTCAAGATTTAAAGCTAAAAAACAGAGAGGTCTGACTTTATATTTGTGAAGCTATGCTACATAGAGTATAGCTCCAACCCGGAAAAAACCTGTTTGATTAGGGTTGGAGCTAAACTCTGCAGGACATTGGCACTCCAGGACCCACGTTGCCTACCCCTGCTATAGTGAATTAGCCTGGCAAGACCAAACTCTGCTGGAATGTATGGTAAGGCATAATAGCGTTTACTTTCTCTTAGGAGGGGACGCTAATCATTGGTGTACCCGTATGCACATAACGTGAGCCAATCACATATGGGCAATCACGTATCGCCTCGACTTTGGCCTCCCCAGTTTCTTGCTGGCGATGGGTAAAAGTTGATGAAGATGTATCAGTTGGCAAATGCCAGGAATCTTTTCCACAACAGAGCGAACAGCATCCCATGTCTCCATGTCTGCTGTCGTTTTAGATTCCCCTAACCTAAACTACAATCTTAAATTCAGTGCTTCGCATCTACGTCACAGCTCTATCCCCGCCCTCTGTTTGTTGATTGGACTAGCCATTTTGGAGCCAGAGAGAAACTGTAAGATAGCCTGCTTTTTCAGACTGACTACAGAAGCAAACTAAAATTTTACAAAGTCTGACATAGTCAGGCTAATGGTGAATGACATCAAGTCAAGATGGAAAGAATATGGCGGACGACTTGCGTATAGCGGCCCGTAATATTTCCACACAAATTACAGTTTGGAATTAATATTTGTCAAAATAAAATTTTGTGTGGTTTATTAGTAGGTGAAAATTGTATTCCCTTTATGATTTGGTTTCTAAAAACATATTGACAACCGAACAACTGCAAAGCTAGCGGTAACTAGGCCGTTTTGTTTGCTTATGTTTTTAAACAGCGTTGGCAATGAAGCACCTAGGAATGTCTTAGTAGGAATATCTCACATCCTACTTTTAATGGAATGCAATGGTTTTTAAAATGCTGAACCCTGAGTATGAGGACTAGTGATGCGTGCCTTAGCAATATCATAGCCTGCCATGTTTCACGGCATTCAAATCCTGATGGATAAAATCGCCTAGCGTTAATGATGCAGTACCAGTGTGAAATCATGAGCCATTACATTATCTCAACATTTACAACCCCCATATAATTCCCCAGAATCCTTTGAATCTCCCTGCAATCCCAGTGTGCTCAACTGGTAGTCTACAGCTTCAACCATCCTCCATTACAGCAGTCCAACATCGAGGAGTGATTTGAAGGCAAGATTCAGACTCTCATTAAAAACTAGAAAACTTCCAGAGTTCTCCTCAATGAGAACCTGAACTTCACTTAGTGACGGCTTTTAAGAGAGTTTTTTTTTTTTTTTCTCAGCGATTCAGTCAGGCTCTTTCTCTCCTTGTCTTTCTGTCCTCCTTAACCTCCTTCCGAACACCCATGGAGACTTTTCGCTTATTTTGTAAAGAATGAGGGATGAGAAGGAAGGGTAATTGTGTTGGATAGAAGCAGTAATTGATAGCAGCAGTAAAAGGATTTCCAACAAGCCAGGCCATGATGCAATTAATCACAAGTGTTTGTGAATGCGTAACTGTTTCCCGCATGTGTGTGAGAGTCTTATCGATTACGCAGAGCTTGGACACATCTGTTAGAAGCTTCTGATAACCTTGGATGTTCTCTGAACTGAGTACAGTGTCTTTGTGATGAATGTAATATGTGGAAGTGCTCTGTTAAATACACTGCTTCAAGACACAGGTGTCATACTGTAATTGGTTGGTAGGCCATTGCTAGGTGGACGCTAGGGTGTTACTCGGTAGATGCTCGAATGTTGGGTGGATGTTAGGCTCTTACTAGGTGAATCCTTAAGTGTTTTGGGTGGTTGCAGGGGTTTAACTAGGTGGATGCTGGAATGTTCTGGGTGGAT
>JAUYWG010000046.1:15543365-15557050 GCA_034779775.1 Enteromius afrohamiltoni | reverse complement strand
TTACTAGGTGAATCCTTAAGTGTTTTGGGTGGTTGCAGGGGTTTAACTAGGTGGATGCTGGAATGTTCTGGGTGGATGCTAGTGTGTTACTAGGTGAATTCTTAAGTGTTTTGGGTGGTTGCAGGGGTTTAACTAGGTGAATTCTAGAATATTCTGGGTGGTAGCTATAGTGTTACTAGATGTATGTTTAATCAGTCTGGGTTGTTGCTAGGGTGTTACTAGGTGGATTCTGGAATACTGTAAGTGGCTTCTATGCTGTACAGTAATTACATTGATGTTGCTGTATTTGTTTGCTAGGCCATTTCAAAATAGATGCTCTGGGTGGTTTCTAGGATGTGAACTTGGCGAATGCTAGAGTGTTCTAGATGGTTACTAGGATTTTAGGAGATGGATAGAGTTTGTTGGTTGCTAGGGCATTTCTAAGGTGTTTTGGATGGTTGCTAGGTCTTTGCTAGATGGTTGCTAGGGTGTTTATAGTGACTTCTATTATGTTGCTTACATGTTCAAGTAAATGCTCATGTAAAAAATAGATTTTTTTTTTTTGAGGATTCTAGTAAGGGTAGCCTAAATTATAACCTAAAATTTCCCTATCAAAACAAACCCAGATGGATCCAATTCAGGATCTAAATTGGATCTGATTTTAACTGTAATTGAATTAATGAATGAATAGTGTTAAAAAGGACGTTCACAATAATGGTCTTGAAATGGAGTGATGTCGTTGTTAATGTTGGTGTTTGTGTGTGTATTCAGGTTTGTTTGGGAGAAGGAAGGTCAGGTGATCATCCCTCAGTCTCTGCCTCGACTGCGGCTGGATATCAACGGGACGTTGCACATCTCTCAGACCTGGTCAGGTGACATCGGCACATACACCTGCAGAGTGACATCGGTGGGCGGCAATGATTCCCGCAGTGCGCACTTACGCGTGAGGTCAGAGATGAAAACGCACTCCCATCGTCCTCTGTTCTCTGTTCCCTAGCCACGCAGTCCTTCATCTCTTCTGATCATTTCTTTTTGATTTGTTCTTTTCCTGCTCTCTGAATCGTAGCTCATTCAGGTTTTCAATATCCCTGTTGATCACCTGCACTCATTCAGCCTCTTTTATTTAATAGCACAGCAGTCATTGTCTGCCCTTATTTTTGTTTATTTATGTTTATCTTCACCTTTCTCTTTTTATCGTATCTATTGATGCAGTAATCTATTATTGCAGTAATAATTTTAAACTCATTCATTCATTTGCATGTTTCTCTACTATCCAATACCTTTCTTTTCTTCATGTCTTATATAATGAAAAGCTTCTTGTAACTATACAGTATTAACATTGATGGTTCTAATAACCCATTAATGTACTTGTTTTATTCAGACATTAGATATAGTGCCTCACGGCGTACACATTAAATGGCCCTTAAAAGTCAAGACTCTCTCATGATTTTCCATTTTAAATAACATATTGCCCACAGGCAGTTGCCTCATGCCCCTGAGAACCCCAGCGCAGTGTTAAGCACCACAGAGAAGAGAGCTATAAACCTGACATGGGCCAAACCTTTTGATGGGAACAGCCCTCTCATCCGCTACATTCTGGAAGTGTCTGAAAACAGTGAGTAAAGACCTCATGTGTGGATCATTAATCTTTAGCAGGTTGTGTGACATTGATGTAGTTACCTTATTATGAATTTCAGCGGTGGGGTTCTGAAAGTCATAATAATGTGAAATAGAGTTCATATTATTATTATTATTATTGTTGTTGTAGTTATGATATTATGAAGAGAATAATTTGTTAAAGGGGTCATCCGGTGCCGCATGCACTTTTACAAGCTGTTTGAACTAAAATGTGTGTTGGGAATATGTGTACACATCCACCTTACAATGATAGAGATCCACCAAGTAGTCTCCTTTAATGTAATAAAAATAAGTTGCCCCTTCTGAAATCAAGCCATTCTCAAATGCGTCACACTGTCAGAGGCCACTCCCACAATAGTTGATTGACAGCAGCGTGTCACACAGACTGAACTGGTGTCTTACCTCAGACCCGCCCTGAGTGAGCCGTCTTCAGACCGAGACGCAGAGACAAGTGAGACTCCTAAGAGATTGAGGTGTTTTGTTGTGGAATGTATTAATGAACACAGCAGTAGTCATCTGAGTGACTGAAGACACAGAGGAGTAATGTTACATTTGGTTCTGAAGGGAAACACTCCCTTGATCAACCAAAATGCATTTATGTTCGCGCAAATCATTCATGATCCAGCCTCACCTACAGAAGCAGTCAGTATAATGTCTTTTAATGAATCTTTGCAAATCGGCTTTCCTAATAATGTGCTGATTAGCAAGTTTTAGCATGAATACGGCTGAAAAAAGATCCTCTGAGAGTGCCTCGGAAAAGAGGGGCGGGGTCAGCGGAGCTTGTGAAGATTTAAAGGGGAAGTACACAGAACAGAATGATTTCAAAAGAGCTGTTTTTGACAGGGTAAAATCAGCGTTTTTTACACTATCTTTGAGAAAAAACTGACTATTTTACAAACTTTCCATTAAGACCCTAAAGAATCATATAAGCTAGTGGACAATTGGCTTTGTATGAATTCTTTTAATGACAACCAAAAAAAGGAATATTATTATTAGATAATTATATTAGATAATTGTATATAAAATTATAAAAAATTATACAATTGTTTATTATAATATAGTAAATAATATAAATAGTTGATTTGTTTATAATAATAATAACAATGTTATTATCTTTGTATGTCATTAAATTAAAGCAAACAATTGACTTGTTTTTAATAATTACAACCATAATATTTATTGTACTATTTAATATATGTATTTATTCAGCAAACAAACAAATAAAGTAATTGGTGCTACACACTATAGATTTTTATTATCACTATATTAAGGTATGGCCTTCTGGGTTTTTAAAGCACTAGTACATACAACCATTTAACTTAAAAGTCTCTTCAGTGCCTTGATAGGACCTTAAGAAGATTGTTCTATGCAAAACCTCTTTTTTACTATTGGTTTAGTTCCTCACCTAGCTGATTATGTATTCTTCATTATCTGCTCTACACAGATGCTCCTTGGACAGTCCTGTTGGCCAACATCGAGCCGGAGTCGACTGCTGTAACGGTCAACGGGCTCATCCCAGCACGCTCATACCAGTTCCGCCTGTGTGCCGTCAACGACGTTGGCAAAGGCCAGTTCAGCAAGGAGACTGACCGGTGAGCAGACCGTAGGGTCCTAAAGCCTGCCGAGTATTACAGCTGTGCCCTGTCTGACCATTAAGATAACTCTATCACTCTGTCACAGCATGTGAAAATTGCCTGCGCTCTCGTGGGACAGTGTCTATTGGAGGATTTATCTGTCTGAACGCTGTGTGCGTATATGGCTGTATTTTTCTGGGATGTGTTTATGTTTGTCAGTATATCTTCCAAGGATCAGTGTAATCAAAGCCCTCGGCATGTAAAGAAAACTTTTCAACACCTAAATTAGACATTCAGCAAATGCCTCCATCAAAACAGACACAAATCCCTCTAGTTCTCCTAAGATTTGAGACAAACCTCTTCTAGCCGAGATAATCCCAACTCAGAATATACAGGAAAAACCGGTCTATATAACAGAGACAGATCATATCAGTATAGATCAGAGATGGACCATTTGCCTTACAATGATTAAAAGAAACTGGCTAGAATTAAAGAAGTCTTGCCTTCCAAGTAAAAGAGCCAATTGCTAGTCAGCAGTTTTGTTGTTTGGTGTTTGAGTTAGTTCCAGACTGGACTAATTTGAAAAGACAAAAATAGATATTATTTTAACCTAAAAACTTCAGTTTATATTTAAATGTTGTTAATCCTGATCTGACTTTCCTTGAAAGAGACTTTGGTTACATCTGATGCTCTTGGTCTTAATTTATATATTTGACAACATTTTATAATGTTTTATTAGTGTTTTTATCATGTTAATTATCATCTTGTGTTAATCTTTAAATATTATCGTTTGTTTAGGGGTCAACCGATATATCGGTGAAGGCAATATATCGGCCCGTATTTGTCTTTTTTTTTTTTTTCTGGCATCAACTGATTCGTTTTTCTGTTTGACCGATAAATGTCAGACATGGGACTTTTATTTTATGACGTAGGACTATGCCGTCAATGTCATGTTCATTAAAAATATGCCATTACCTGGTCTTAGAGAAAATGTATTCACGAGTATATAATGATTATGAATATACTTGAGTTTATAACAATTTGTTCATTTGTGAAAAATCTTTATAAAAGTTCTGTTCATTTTATTCTTCCTTATTTAGTTAATGTTTTATAAAATAAATGAAGAATTTATTTGCAAACAGATAACTCACAGTTGTAACAATTGATGTTTCTTTCCTTTTCATTTCAATGAATCTTAGTCAAACTGTAGTCGGGTTATTTTTACTAGGTTAACACAATAAAACATTTAAAACACGATAACATAATAAAAAAACATGAATTTCAAAAATAAAAAAAGGTAAATAGAGTTATCTGTGTTTGCAAATAAAGTCTTCAAATATGCAGTTCTTTGCATACTAAATGTCATTTACCATTAAAGGAACACTACGGAGTTAATAAGTTGGGTTTTACCGTTTTGGAATCTATTCAGCCATTCTCTGGGTCTGGTGATATTTTTTTTTTTAGCATAGCTTAGTATAGATCATTGAATTTGATTAGACCAGAAGCATTTCGATTCAAAATGGAACTTTGCTGCCTTAACATGGGCACAGCAGGTGCAGTCATATCACACAACACCTGAAAACAGCTCCAAATATATATTCATATATAAACAGCAAATACACATATTCACATATATTTATACATTAAAATCTATATTAGTTGATGACTGCTCATGTTTATCTTCTTTCCTGCAGTGTGTCTCTTCCAGAGGAGCCTCCCAGCGCTCCGCCTCAGAACGTCATTGCCAGTGGCCGCACCAACCAGTCCATCATGATTCAGTGGCAGCCACCACCAGAAAGCCACCAGAACGGTGTCCTGAGAGGATACATCATCCGGTGAGACATGTTTACTCATGTCTGCGATCTTGTATCTTAAACTCTTAAACCCTTTCTTTGTTTTTACGCTTGTTTCGCTCTTAATCTTTTGTAATATGTTTTTCCAATGCCATGCCAATATAACTCTTTTCCAGCCAGACTGGATTCTCTTTCCTCACAGCTGGTTTGTGGGTGAATTTGATTGCATTGTATTATTTCAAGGCTACTTCAGGATTTTGAGCACTACAGGGATTTTTTCTCGCTATCATTGATGACTGTGAAATTTTGTACATTTATTTATCTATTTTTCCTGTTCATCATTGAGGAAAGCTGAAGGCCGTTTTTGATATTGCAAATATAAATAATGGTACCTGACCTTGGTCGCCCCATATGGTTCTCAGCTCAGGAAAAACACCCAGAATGCTATGCAATTTCTAGAGTGGTTCTCTGTCGCCCTCTGTTGCTAATAGATGGTACTGCTGTACAAAAACTCGACCCAAAGATCTGATTTTGAAGAGTAAATGACAAGGTGTATTTTTAGAGATGCTTATCCGAGCCCTTTTTTATCTGCCCTGTCAAAGCTTTCTGTCTGTTAAGATCAGAAAATCTCTGCTTCTGTCCTTGACTGTAACAATATGACCATCTGCTAATCTCAGGTATCGTCTGACCGGTCTGCCTGTGGATATCCAGTATAAAAATATCTCTAACCCTGATGTCACCAACCTGCTGCTGGAGGATCTCATCATCTGGACTAATTATGAAATTGAGGTGGCAGCATACAACGGAGCTGGACTGGGTGTTTACTCTCACAAAGTTACAGAGTGGACACTGCAGGGAGGTAAGGGTTTAGGTCCTGTTCTTTGATTAATTGATTGATAGATCATATTGTCAAAATGTTTGAAGATGATGATAAAGTCATTCATGAAACAGCTTAAGGTTTTACTTCAAATTAATTATTTTTAATATACTTATTTTATTTTTATACTTAATATCTATCAAACTAAATATATATAGATAGAAAAATAATAAGCAGCAGATCTATTTTTAACATTGATAATAATAATAAATGTTTCTTGAGCATCATAAAGCATATTACAACACAGCATGCTAGAAATCAAAATATAAAATATATATTAAAATAGAAAACAATAATTTAAAATTATACCTAAGTTTTAAAATATTATTTTCACTGTATTATTGATTGAATAAATGCAACCTAGCTGAGTATAGGTTACTTCTTTCACAAACACCAAAACAAAAATATGTATGTTTCTTTTTAGATCATTCATATATGTATTTACAGATTTATTTTGTAATGCTTTTGTTAAGTAACAAGTTATCAAAAATATTTACTAATAATTATTATTAAATGACATTATTTCAAACCTGTATGTTGTTGTTTTTTTTCCAACCACGGTTTCCTCTTATTACCTATCATTGAGTAAAAAACTGTGTAAAAAAACTTTCAAAAATCCCCTTTTTTCATAGACAAAATGACAATGTATGTGTTTTGGAACAATATGAGGCATACAGTAGTAAATTAATTATTCCTTTAAAACACCACCGCTTAGTTGTGAAGATGCTGCTGGGTGCCATCCATAATGTGTGAAGTCAGAACGAATGAATCTTCTCCATCAGTTTTCCAGGCTTAGCAGCTGAAATGTGTTACCAAAAAAAGAAGTCTCATTTGTTTCCGTCTCTGTCTTCCGTTTTCCATTTTACCTGTCAACCAGTTCCCACCATTGCTCCAGGCAATGTGAAAGCAGAACCCGTCAACTCCACCACAATCCGCTTCACCTGGACAGCCCCGAACCCGCAGTTCATCAACGGCATCAACCAGGGCTACAAGGTAAACGCTGAAGGAATGAGAATAAATCTGCACTCAGACCTGAAATGCTGAAAAAGCATTAAACGCAGCTTTTATTTTTAGGTTTTGGAGTTTGTTGATGAGATTTCATGCGAGGGTAGCCAAACGGCTCTTTTAGCTTTTGCTCTCAGTCATTTGTTTTCGTTTTTTGCTGAGAGAACCAGAATTGATCCTCCTGTCAGTCTGCTTCTTTATAGCTAGACTGTCTGTGGAAAAAAATTGTTTAGGACAATTACAAAATGGAGACACTGAGCCGGACACATTAGTCTTAATAGCTTATTAGCCAGGTTTAGGCTCGGGCCCAGACAACAGCAGCTGGGATTGGAGAGAATATTTGTCTGAAGTCTTTTTCTTCTCTCCGTGGACTCGTTGGAGAACGATCTTATAACTCTCATTCCCTCTTTAGTGCCCTCGGAGGAGAGTTTCAAGTGTCTATAAACTTTGAAAAGCCAAATAATCCACGGTAGTCTTGGGAAAAGGGAGGAAATCTGTGAACGTTCAGCCATTCTCGGTTGAGAGTTTACTTAGAATAAATCTAGCGCTTTGATAGTGTTATTTGAACACCATTATGCAAATTAAGCATTGGCACAAACATGTCCACAAATTGTATGTCGGCGCTGTTCAATTTTCCACATAAGCTCTTAAGTTATGGAAGATATCAGAATAAGTGTATAAATGGCAACAAAAAAAGCTTGACTAAAATATGTTACTCTTCTCAATTCTGGATGATGCTGCTTTTAAATATATATACACAGTATATATTATTTATTAATCAATTTATTTGTTTTCATTATTTTACTTCACTATTGTGACCCAGACATCAAAATGAGGAACAACTAAACTAAAAATGTAATTGATTTAAACCATTATTACTAGTATTGTCCATTTGATAAATTCTGCAATCATAAGCAATGTTCAAAAAGGATAAGAAAACAATGTAATAATTAATAATGTTGAAAAATGAACATAAAAAGAAAGAAAGAAACTGGATCATTTATTAATCTCTTGCTCTTTTTAGCTGTTAGCATGGGAGCCAGGAAAGGAAGATGAGATGACAATAGTGACGGTTCGGCCGAACTTCCAGGACAGTGTTCACGTGGGCCACATCACCGGCTTGAAGAAGTTTTCAGAGTACTTTACGTCTGTGCTCTGCTTCACCACTCCCGGAGATGGTCCTCGCAGTCCTCCTCGACGTCTGCGCACTCATGAAGACAGTGAGTTCCTGTTCCAGCACACACACATTCACACTTTACATGGTTATTGATGTTCAGGGCTTTCATTTTGCAAGAACCGATAAAGCAGGATGACCTCTGACCCTGGTTTTAATAGAAACCACACTTATATCTCTAGGTATACTGTACCTGAGAAGGTCTTACAGTCTGTTCTCTGGCCTGTATTTTCAGCCCCTGGTGCTGTGGGTCACCTGAGCTTTACTGAGATTCTAGACACTTCTCTCAAAGTCAGCTGGAGAGAGCCCAATGAGAAGAACGGTGTTCTGAGTGGTGAGTTATTAACAAACATTTCTGTTACAGAAATCGTATTTGTTCTATTGACGCCTTGTGAATCATAGAATTTTTCTTCTTTTGTTTTTAGGAAACTTTTTTTTACTGTGAGGGTATTTAAGCATCATATATTCATCTTAATGTATATAATGTATTTGCTAGATTTTGTTTCTATTGATATCATAAATATTTGTGCTTTTTATTTAAAATAAAGTAAGTGTACCTCGGAAACAGAAGCTGTTATACCAAATATTTATTTGATTTAGTTAATATAAGTTAATTGATAAATTAAGTCTATTTATGCCATTATTTACAAAAGCATCCTCATTTTACAGCATTTTTACCCAGGTGGCAAATTTTGAACAGTACTGTAGCTTTTGTAGATTTAGTCTGTCTCAGTTTGTTCTGTTACTTCATGTCATTCCAGACAGACTGGATGATGATCAGATCAGATCTGGCTGTTGTCAGACTCCTTGTGCAGACAATAATCTCACTGCATTATTACAATTACTGACAAAAATAATGTTTGGAAATGTAAACTGATATTTCCAATTGAAACGCTACCGCAAAAACTTAAAACCATTTTTTGTTAGTGAAAATACTAGTGGCCTAAGACTTTTGCAAAATACTGTATATGTGTGTGTGTGTGTGTGTGTGTGTTTGTGTAGAGAGAGAGTGAGCAAATTTTGCAATGGACAGTATGTGTTTGTATTCATTTAAAATAATTTAAAACAGTAATTCGCTAAATATTTTGAAAAGTTACCATTTCTGGACTAGAACCGAAGTTTAGTTCTCTGAAATTGTTATACAAATTTTGCAATGTACAATATGTCTTTGTATTCAGTTAAAATAATTATTCTTTAAATATAAGTTAACTCAATTTCTAGACTAAAACTCATGTTTAATTTTGAAATTGATATACAATATTTTGTCAATTTACGTTTCATTTCATAATCTATAATAATAATATACAATAATGTTTGTGTCCTAGGGTATCGTATATCATGGGAGGAGTATAACCGTACGAACACACGAGTTACACACTACCTGCCTAATGTTACTCTGGAATACAGAGTCACTGGACTGACCGCTCTCACCACCTACACCATTGAGGTGGCTGGAATGACCTCCAAGGGTCAGGGTCAGCTGTCATCTTCAACCATCTCTTCAGGAGTACCACCAGGTAAAGCACACACACGCACAAACCAGTCAAAACAGTGACGGCAAACTGCTCATTAAAATCAGACCGGAAAGGCTAAACATGTTGTATTAGGGGAAAAGAAAACAACATATTCTTTCCATGAGTTCCCCTGAACCGGCTTCAGACCACCACTGGTTTTAAAGCTCCCATTAAAAGGACTACAGAGGGTTATAAAGTTAAACATCCGAGCCCTCGTTATTGCATCGATGCAGCACCAACACATGGAGCCCAGAGCCGCAGAATATCTGACAGGAGGAGTTCGCGATTACGACTCCCACGACAGAGATCGTTTCTCCTTTATTGCTTCATTAGACCGACTATAGCTTCCAGACTCAAACCTTGTACGAGTCGCACACATTTAAATGTAGATGTAGACATTGAAAGATGCATGAATCCTGAACGGTCATAGTGTCACACCATGCTCCCCTTATTACTAAAAGTTATGCAGAGCCTGCTGGTTTCATGACATTCCCACAGTGTTTTATTGGAGGCATATTTCATCTTCTCATAATAAGATGGGTAACAGCTGCGAGTGTGGAATGATTTGTACCAAAGTTCTCGTTCATTTCTGCCATTCACATAGACATTGAACTGTCAGAAAATGGTGTTTTAAAGTATATTTAGAGCTGCTTGCTATGGTTGTAGTGTAACTGCTGTAGATATGTATAGGGAGAAAAGTCAATGTGTCATCGCTCACAGTAAAAATCAAGATGCCCTAACATTGTGCAGCCACTGGTTGTAAAAAAACTACATTTTGTTTAATGAGATAAACTTTCCCAGGTAAGAATTGCAATTCATTGTTTATGTATTTATCTGTATACAAAGCCTCATCTTACCAAAAGGGGGAGCCATAATACAATCAAAAATTCTTCATTTCTTTTCTCTCTCCCAATTCAGAGCTTCCCGGGCCTCCCACAAACTTGGCCATCTCAAACATTGGCCCTCGATCTGTGACCTTGCAGTTCAAGCCAGGATACGATGGCAAGACCTCAATATCTCGGTGGCAGGTTGAGGCCCAGGTGAGTCACTCTTTATTCACGAGGGTGAAGTTTCAGCATCGTCGATCTGATGTTTGTATGAACCTCTCTTGTGCATGTATCTCTCTCAGGTGGGTGTGATTGGAGAGAATGAGGACTGGGTGATGGTCCATCAGCTGGCCAACGAGCCTGATGCTCGCTCTCTGGAGGTCTCCGGCCTCAACCCCTACACCTTTTATAGGTGAGATTTTTATTTATTTAGTATTTAGTACATTAAAATATTATCAAATAAGGCCTTAAGATGTGAAAAAAAGAGTTTCTGACAGGAAATCAAATCATAAGTGGACACACAGTAAGAGACACATTGTTACAGTACATGTAGTTATAAACAGTAATTGACCGTTGGATTTATTTTAGTCGCATTTATATACTTTTATAGTATTTCTAATAAATAGTTAATATTGTCTTGTGTTTTATTATTATTTTATGTATTTGTCTTTTAGAGTTTTAGTTATTATAGCGCTTCATATTTTCATATTTTTTCATTGTATCAATTAAATTTTTTGTTTTACTTTAGCTTTATTTCCATTAGTGAACATTATTTGTTCACACATTGAAATAAGGGTTTAATGGGATTTGCAGGTTCCGTATGCGTCAGGTGAACATAGTGGGCACCAGTCCACCCAGCCAGCCTTCTAGAAAGATCCAGACCCTGCAGGCTCCTCCTGATATGGCTCCTGCAAATGTCACCCTACGGACGGCCAGTGAAACCAGTCTCTGGCTCAGATGGGTGGTATGTTCTATGCTCAAAACGATACACACATACAGCGTGTGGCATGGAGACTGTGGCACAAACTCAATCTCTCTCTTTTTTCGCCTGTTGATCAGCCTCTTCCTGAATGGGAGTACAACGGAAACCCAGATTCGGTGGGTTACCGTGTGCAGTACAGCAGGACCGGAGCTCAGTCCAAAGCCCTGCTGCACATCATCGCAGATCGCCTGGAGAGAGAGTTCACTATAGAGGACTTGGAGGAGTGGACGGAGTATGAGGTCAGAGTTCAGGCCATCAACGGCATTGGAGCGGGACCCTGGAGTCAACCTGTACGGGGAAGAACCAGAGAGTCCGGTAAGGACAAACCAATACATATATTTTTGTATTATTTATTTATTCATTTAATATTTTACATATTTTACATTTACTAATATATACACGTACTAATGTTATTGCTTCAATAACATTAGTGTTTCAGCGACTGTCTATTTTATAATATGGAAGGGAAACTTTGCATTGATAACATATGTCGTTTTCATTAGTTAACATTAACTACATCAGTTAACAAGAACTAAGAAGTTCAGAAGTTAATGTTAATTTCAGCATTTACTAATGCGTTATTAAAATCGCAAGCTTTGTTAACATTAGTTAATGCACTGCGAACTAACAGTGAACGACTGTATTTTTAACAAAGATTAATAAAGAGTGTAAAAAATGTACTGTTCATTGTTTGTTCATGTTAATTAATACAATGTTAACAAATGGCACTTTACTGTAAAGTGTTATCGTCATTTTTAATGCATGTCTTAAATCATACATCATATAGTACGTGGGCACAGGATTTCCTGTTTAAACAGGTTTAAATTGGGACATATCTGCACACACATGCAAGCCTTTTCATTCCTCTTGGGTCATGCAAGAGAAGGAAACACTTCGTCTGGATCACCTGTTTTTCTCCTTCTGCTCAGCTTGTTCTCCATGGTTACCAGAATTCAGTGAAATGGTTTTGGGATTAATAAGTAGGTGTTGAGGAAATTGGTAACACATGGGGCTGTACACATGACTCCCCTTCTTTTTCTTTAGCTAATCAGATTCCCGCAATCATGCACTTTGTGTTCAGTGTTTTGTGCCGGAGAGTGATTCTCTCTGTTGCTCCCCAATAATGGTCAAAACCTGGTGTCTTTCAGGCTTCACTGCCTTTGTGATACGTGTCCGGATATCAGCACACACTTAATCCTTCCCTGACACACACACATATAGATACGAAGCACATACTTCTTAAGGATTAAGAATCCCATTAAGGATTTGGAGTGCATAGGCCTATTCAGAAAGGCTAAATTAGCCATAAATACCTTTAACCAACACATTCATCTCTATGAACCCTTCTGTCTTCCTTTGTTTTAATGCAGTCCCCTCTTGTGGCCCCACGAATGTTTCTGCATTTGCCACTACCTCCAGCAGCATTCTGGTCCGCTGGTTTGAAGTTCCCGACCCCGACAGGAATGGACTCATCTTGGGTTATAAGGTCTGGAAGCACTTTCAAGTGAAAAACACTGTTTATTAAAACATTTAAATACTTGACCTCAAAACACAATGAAGATTGAACGTGAATGATGGAAGTCACACATTTACACATTTTATTTTTAGGTGGTGTATAAGGAGAAGGATTCAGACTCTCCTCTTCAGTTCTGGACGGTGGAAGGAAACGCCAGCCACAGCGTTCAGCTGACTGGACTGGGAAAGTACGTATTGTATGAGATCCAGGTGCTCGCGTTCACCCGCATCGGAGACGGCCGACCCAGCACTCCTTCAATCCTGGAGCGAACCCTTGATGATGGTGGGCACTACCATACACAGCAAACAAACAGTTGCCTTATTAACTAATCAGATGTGTGTTTAAAAGTTTATGATATTCTTGTTTTCAGTGCCCGGGCCACCTGTCGTTATTCTTTTTCCTGAAGTCCGGACCACCTCGGTCAGACTCATCTGGCAACCACCTTCCCAGCCCAACGGCATCATACTGGGTACAAGAGTTTGTTTGCTTGTTTGAGTGTGCTTGTATTTCTTCCTTCTTGTGTTTATACTTGCATGCTTGACTTCTGACTGACCTCTTTTCATCTCTAAATGCTTTTAACAGCGATTGTTAACGGATCATACACATGTGTGCAAATATAAATAGACACGCATTAACCTAACACTAACCCAGACTATCACATAATTGATCCTATTTTAAACCCTATTTACACTAACTTTTAAATTTGGGGTTGGTATGATTTGTAATTTTCTGTTACTGTATGTTTACCAGTGCTGCATTTATTTGTAAAAAGTACACTAAAAACAGTCAATTGTGAAATATAATTT
>JAUYWG010000046.1:15499586-15542118 GCA_034779775.1 Enteromius afrohamiltoni | reverse complement strand
AAGGCACATTCTTCTTACAAAGCATTATTATCAGGCTTCAGATTATTTATGCAGTTCACTGATCCGACGTAGAGATGAGATGTTTTGAATCGTAATGTGTTCTTATATAATGTAATATGAGAGTCATAAATTCTCCATAATCTAGTGTATTTAAAACGTCAACCATGTACAGTGAAGCAGTGATAATATTGTAGGACTGCACACATGAAACCAGGGTTGGGATGATAATTTCAAGATAGCTTTCCAAGCTACAAGTTACTCATAATTTAAAGTACAGTAGTTACACAATTAAGCTGCTATTTAAAGAAGTATTCTGCTACATTAACAATTGCTAAATAAAAGTAGCTCAGCTAATTTAGCTTCAGAATATTAAACCAGGGGTGGGGAACATTGATCCTGGAGGGCCAGTGTTTAAACTCTGCAGAAGAGTGGCACTCCAGGATCAACGTTCCCCACCCATGTATTAAACTAAATAGAACCTGCCATAGAAGTGGCATTTGCTGTTACTAGTAGGGTATGAGACAAACACATTCTAACAATAAAATAGACAAAGATTTGAATATATCATTTATCATATTCATAAACAAAAAAGTGTATTAATAGAGTTAAAAACATTTAAGTTTGGGTGGTTATTAATTAATTAATTATATATATATATATATGTATATATATATATATATATATATAGATATATATACACAGACACATGTCATATTAACACTTATTTACATGTATATATTTATATATAAAAAAAAAATATATATATATATATATAAACATATTGTTCTTAAATATATATGTGCATGTTTATGTATTTTTATATATATATATATATGTGTGTGTGTGTGTGTGTGTGTGTGTGTGTTATACAAAAAATTTGTAAATATTTTGGCTTGTGTGAGTCATTTATATAAACCTTTGACGTTAAACAAACGGATTCACAAAAATAATAGGTATGCGTTTAGTTGTTGACTTTAAGTTTTTAAGTGCTTGCACTTGATCTTTGACCCCCAGCTCGGCCTCAACCCACCAGCCGTCCCGCAGTCCCGCAGGAAAACGTACAGGCACGCAGTGTGCTGCTGTCGTGGGAACCCGGCAGCGATGGTTTATCTCCGGTCCGGTATTACACGGTTCAGGTCAGAGAGCTGCCTGAGAAGAACTGGACGGTTCATTCTGCGTCTGTTAGCCATGAGTCCAGCTCCTACATTGTTGACAGGTACAAAAGAGTTCTGTTGGGAAATGCTGTGTGATCTGATTTCAAAAGTCCTTTGTGCACAGGAAGAAGTCACAGTACTTCACAGCACAGATTTTCCATCAACAAAGTGACGTTATTTTGTTAGTCACTGTAACTTTATACTGGCTTCACACAAAGCATATTCTGATTGTTTTGCCATGTGCATCTGATTTTTATTTCAGACTGAAGCCTTTCACGTCATATCAGTTCAGAGTGAAGGCCACTAATGATATTGGAGACAGTGACTACAGTGAAGAGAGTGAAGCCATTACAACACTACAGGATGGTTAGAACATTTAATTCTTCCCTCTTCATTCTTTTGTACTCTTTATCAGCATTTCATTCAGCCGATATCACTTGTCCATTCCCACAAATTTGCACATTCTGTCAAAACCTGTTGAGCTGCTTATTTAGACATTGTAAGTCATCTTAAGCATTTCAGGTGTTCTAGATGGTTCTGCACAACCTAGTCTTTAGTAGGTCAGGGAGCTGACTTATGCTGACATGTGATCCAAATCAGACTAACCAATGCAGTTTGGAGAACCAGTTTGCAGTATGCTGGTTTGAAATGCCTGTTTCTGCAGGGTTGTTATGGCCAACATTGAAGTCAGCATCTTATGGGCCAGTTTTACACAACATAGCGTGAGAGCACAATTCCAAAACTGTGCTGATGGCATATCTACCAACGTATTATACCAGAAATGCATATTCAATGATGTCAAAATAACCATGCCTTTTCAGCGCTAATTCGTCACTACCTGTCTTTAGAAAACCTCACAGTACAATTTTAACGGCAAAAGACAGTTTAGTAAAACTAGCCTTATACACTCTGTAAACATTTTTTGGAGATGCTCAAATTATTATTGCTCAAAAATAGTGCAATATAATTTCAATGGATTATTTAACCCTATATTTGTGTGATATGTATCAGACTCAGTAAGGGGTTTTTTTTAGAGAGAGAGAGAAAGAGAAAAAAAAAACATTTATTTGACATGCAATAAACTGAAAAAAAAATGAAGAATCATAGCCATTTTTAACAGTGATAATAAGAAATGTTTTTAACACCCTATTAGTATATTAATATTATTTCTGAAGGGTCATGTGAGGCTGAAGACTACAGCAATGGCTGCAGAAATTTCAGCTTTTCACCACAAGAATAAATTGCATTTTAAAATATATGAAAAAAAAAAAAAACAATTTCACAATATTACTGTTTTTACTGGATTTTTGATCAAATTAATGCAGCCTTGATGAGCATAAATGACAAAAAATATCGTTTCTATATAGACAGTGTTGCAGCTCCCTGGGTTTTGGAATGGAGCGATTAAACACATGTTCTTCTCTACATGATCCCTGCTTCTGCTTTTCTCTGAATATATACAGCTGAATGATTCTGTGTGTGATGTGTGTCTCGTGAATTGACCATTATGCAGCTCACAGACGCTATTCTGTCTGTATTGTGAGAACTTGGCTTTACAGTCATGATAGCAGCCAAGCACTTATTGTGAATCCAGGTTCAGGCGATGATGTCATTGCTGGAGGCAGTAGAATAAATGAGGTAATACAGCATCTCTGGTTGCTGTGAAGCAACTTTAGTGAGATGGGCCGTGCATAATGCGGGTTGAAACCCAACACAGCAAATCAGGCTGTAAGACAGGCTTGGCATGTTTTAGCAATGCTGTGTTTACGTAGCGTAAGACATTGTAGCTGATGCAGCAAAACATTCACAGGGATGCCAGGTACACAATTATCTTTCTGTCCCTCTCCATTTAAGTGGATCTCTCTCTCTCCAGCTCCAGACGAATCTCCTACAATCCTGACAGTCACGCCACACACCACGACCTCTGTGCTGATTTGCTGGCAGGTAAATGGGCGGGACTTTTCACTTACAGCTGCTTTTCCATCAGCGGTTTGTAATAACAGAGCAGGAGGGCATAGTATGTACCTTAAACACATATTATTTAAGTATCCCCTGAATTACACTTTCAAAGAGGGCTGGTTTTTAAAAGCCACAGGCCTTTGGTTCACATTTGTGTCTGTTCAGGTAAAAAAAAAGGTGAGCGAACTGGTTCTTCCCCTAGAACTTGTTCATTCATGCTGTGCTAGGGGGATTTTTATCATTTGCTTATTAAACTTGATCTTAGAATTAGCAAAAGTCTGGGTATTGCAGAGTAAAGATGTCTTCTCTTTGCCTATAGGCAACGTAGATGTTTATACAACCTCTAATTACATGTACTCAGTCTGACACATATCAAATGGGCAGCCAATAGCAGAAGGAGCATTTCTGTTTGCTGACTCTAGTGGCACAGATAGTCCAATTACACTTTTAATGACTGTGTTGATTATGTGTGGTGACATTTGCTCAGCATGTCCTGTCATCCTTAGCCCCCTCCTGAGGAGAAGATTAACGGGATCCTACTGGGCTTCCGGATCCGATATCGGGAGTTGCTTTACGATCGGCTCCGAAGTTTCAGCGTTCATGCCATTAGCAGCCCTTCAACCAGCTGGGCAGAGCTCACATGTAAGAAGCATCACTACTTTAAACACAATCTCATTTTTTTTGTGATTATTTTATGTTTAATACTCACAATTATTTGTAGTTTATAGTGGTTGTTTTAATTGATTCATAACTTAAATCATAAATATATATATATATATATAGAGAGAATCAGAATAATAATAATAATTAATATATATATATATATATATATATATTTATTTATTATTATTATTATTATTAATCATTTTAGTGGATTAAACAACTCTCAGCCTGATTCTCAGCCCAAAACAATAAATATATTTTAAAAATGAATTAAAAAGTAAAAGATAAATGTTCGATTAATCAGCTAATTTATATTAATATTAATCAAAGTTAAAAAAATAAAATAAAATATCAATACAAACATCAAATATTTTCATGAATGAGCTGTTTTATTTTTGTTAGCTATTTAAGCAAATTTCTGACTCTTCTTACTTTTCTGATCAGATCTTTGCTAATGTTCTCCTCTTCCTCCACTTCCTCTTCTGCAGCTCCATACAGTATACGAAACCTCAGTGACCCCTCCCTCACTCAGTATGAGCTGGACAGTAAGTCACTTCCTGTTTCTTTTTGTTCTTTTTTCTATTTCTCTTGCCCAGTCCATGAAGCTGATGTATGATTGTGTCTAATCCAGTACCTGTCAAGTCTTACTTATGGGTTGAGAATATGCAGTCTAGATGTTTAGGCTGGCTGCTGTCAGCGGTCCTGTTCTCACCTCACGTCTAGAGTGGTAATGAATTTAAGAGCTGGATCTGCTTTCTATCTGCCGTTAATCTCTGCTGGAAGAGCTGTGTGTATATTGAGTTCAGATAAGCAGACTGATTCATCTTTCAGAATAGGAGCTGACAGTTTTCTTAGAAAGCCTGAATCAAAATTAACAAAACAAAGATGGTTGAGAAATTGGAACATTTATTATAAAGTGAATCAAACTGTTTGTCTGTTTAGTTTTTATAAGTAGATAAAACTTGTTATACTCTGCCAACCATGTCTGAAAAAACTGTTGTTTTTGATTTTTGCTCTTCTGTAGATCTTACAAAACACAAACGCTATGAAATCAGAATGAGTGTCTATAATGCTGTTGGTGAGGGACCAACTAGCTCACCACAGGAAGTCTTTGTTGGTGAAGCAGGTAGAAGCCTTTATCGTCTTTATAAAGGTTTTTTTTTAGCTTGCAAACAAACAAAAAAAAAGAGTATAACTTCACATCACATTGACATTCCCTCACAGTTCCCACTGCCCCGCCTCAGAATGTGGTCATCCAATCAGCTACTGCCACACAGTTTGATGTAACGTGGGACCCGCCTCCGCTGGAAACTCAGAATGGAGATATTCAGGGTTATAAGGTCAGACTCTGATGACTATGTGGAAAATATTTTTAGTGTTATTCATATGGATGTTTTCTGTATGATGGTTATCTGTTGACCCTCCATGACTGATGTTTTATTTTTTCTTATTTTCTTGTTTACTATTTAGTTTATATATATATATATATATTAGTGCTGTAAAATGATTCATTAAAATTAATCACATCCATTTATATTTTTGAAATTATTTACATTTTACATTTAATTATTTATATTTTTATTATGTATAAACATGTAATATATAAACATAAAATATTTTTTATAAATATATACATGTACGTGTTTTTATTTATATATACATAATAAATACATACAGTACACACTCATATATTATTATATAAATCACAAGTAATTGTTTGACAGCACTAATGTGTGTGTGTGAGTGTGTTTACAAATTACTCATTCATATTTTTTTATAATGGATGCAATTCATATTATTTATAATTTTTGTAAGTTAAAAATGTCTTGTAAAAAACACACACAAAGTCTATATGTAAAGGTTTTTGTAAAAAGAAAATCTGAAAAAGAAGCTAAATAAAAAATGGTTAAAATACACAAATGAGTATGACATATTGTTTTCTACTTGCAGATTTTCTTTTGGGAATATCAGCGGAAAAACGAGACCGAGAAACTGCGGACTCTTTTCTTGCCAGAGGGTGGGGTGAAGCTGAAGAATCTAACGGGCTACACCACCTACATGATCAGTATTGCTGCTTTCAACGCAGCGGGCGATGGGCCACGCAGCCCACCGACCAGAGGAAGAACCCAACAAGCTGGTGAGGAAACCTTCTCCTGGACCTCAATGCATATCACAATAGATAACAAACACACTTGTTCTGGGACATTTGCGGAATATTTGATGTAGCAAATACTGTAAAACCACTATGGTATCTGCACTAGATAGACTTGCTGAATGAGTCATTTTACATTTAATAACTGAATCTAAACTAACACAGATGTAAAAATGCAACTCATTTTACGGTAAAAACACAGGCGTTCAATCAGAAGTTTGTAATGATGGAAACAATTTCAAATGATTTCATTATTTGTACAAGATCTTCTGGAATGTGAACCACTTCTGAAAACCAGCCAGAAAATATCAAGAACTCAACAGTTATGCCTTCTAATCAGCAAATCTGCTATCTGCGTTTGTTTGTGTGTATAGAGTTCGCTCTGATGAAGCAGAGTAATTTCTGCCTTATTCAGCCTTGTGGTTTTCATTCGGCGTGCCTGTGAGTTGGCTCGCGTCTCAGAGCGTCTGTGGGACACAGTCTCTAGATTGTTCTCTCGTTCTGGAGGAGATGTTTCCCTGGAGTCTGAGAGAAATATGCTGCTTTTTATTCGATTGCCACAGAAATGGTCGTTTTTGTCATCTGATATTGTAAAGTTGGCCGTGTTGAGCTGAGCTATGAAATAGCTTTTTTATGCGTGGGCTTTTTGTTTTCACTCTCTTTGCTAATAAAAGTTGGGTAGGACGAGGAACAAAGTAGAGCATATAATGGGATAGAGGGCATAAAAATGTTATTCTGAAACCTCAAAATTGATTGGTGGAAACATACACTAGGTTTATTCTTTATTTTTCTTATGAAGAAAAGATGTTGTGACAAATAAGACAAAATTCACCAGTATAGATTGATTCTCAAGTGATTGATTCTTATGAATTGTTTTCAAAGAATCAGTGAAAAGACTCAAACCAAAGTTGCAGATTAGTTTTTGAAACATAAAAGAGTTTAACAAATGAACTCCCAATTTGCTTGACTGGATTTGGAGTTTTTTCAAAATATGTTGCAACAAAAAATGGTATTAAATAGTTTAGTTTGCAGTTGAGACCACTTATTGTGTGTGGTTAAAGTACTGTTGACATGCTAAAGATTATTGTTTTTGCTTGTGGTTACAATTACATATAATAGCTTGGCAGTTTTTGTTGATGTCATAAATCGCTCTTCCAGAAAACACTTTGACTGGCGCTAAATGGTTTTGTCTCAGCTGTGTAGCTGAAGCAAATAGTAACAATAACTCAGCAAGAGTGACAATCTTCTCACAAGCTGTGTCTGTCTTTCTCTCCTTCATCTAAAAAGATTTGTCTCTATATTATGTCTGGCTCTTTTTCCCCCTGAGATAGAAACAGGCCCAGAATGACAGGTAAATTTGTTGTAGCTGTTTTTTGCTCCAAGAAGGGTTTAAAGTCTCAACTCCAGGAAAGAGAGACAGGCAGACACGTTAAATCCATTGAGACTGTCTCTCCTGATTAGCAGATGTTTTCTCTTTCAGCTCCCAGCGCTCCCAGTTTCATCCATTTCAGCGAGCTCACCACCACCTCCGTCAACGTGTCGTGGGGCGAGCCTGTCTTCCCTAACGGCATCATTGAGGGTTACAGACTTATCTACGAGCCCTGCATGCCTGTTGATGGTCAGTGCCTTTCTTGTTTCACATAGAAACAGAAATAGATTCACATAGATTTCAGATTTCATGTGTAACACCTTTACCTTCAAAGTTTCTAATTAATCTAGCCAGTTAGTAGTCACAAACTAGAGACAGTGTGTGTGTATGTGTTTGTGTGCAGGAGCCAGGAAAACACTTCCCTGTCATAATTGTGCTAACATAAGATTGTGATTAATATAATCAGTCGGGGTCCACAATTAACGCTCGCCCATGGTGGGTTAATTGTAAAGTTACTATAATCTATAAATATTTTAACTTCCCATGAAATTTTGCATTATTTACATAATATACGTAATTATGCATTATTTGCATAATATACATGGGGACATTCAATACATATTGAAAATTATTTAGCTATTTTCCTTGCTTATGGCACAGGTAATTTTGCACTTTCAAACAGTATTATTATAATACAATTGATATACTATTATAATATTTAATACTATTTTGAATGAACTTTTTTAGATTTACTTTTTTTTTTTAAGTTAGCAATTTAGTTATGTGCTTTTGTCATTTTTCATTTTTCGTTTTTGGTTAGTTATCTTTATTTAATTTAGTTTTTTTTACATTGTTTTCTTATATTTTATTTTATTTTTTATTTTTATAAATATTTTGTTAAACGTTTTATATAATATGTTTTGTTTACATTTGCTTAAACAATTCTTTTTAAAATGTATTCTTTTTTTTATTTTAGAATGTACTTTATTTTTATTTTTTATTTATTTATTTATTTTTTAATGTATTTTTTCGATTTAAAAAAAATATATTTTTAGTTAATATTAACAAACATAAACTATTCTCTGTTAAAACAGCACCTGTCACAACTCCTGGATTTTGTTCTTAATATTTTAATTTTGGTAACTTCTAGTGGCCTAGTCTTGACAGTTCTGATGAAAATGTTAGGACTTCAGTAAACTATTCAAACAATATTCAAATATCCAATTAGGAAACACAAGTTGTTATAAAAATGTAAAATGTGCATCAAATTATTGCAAATTATTTCAAGTCAACATTAACACTACAAAAGTAATGAAATTACAAAAAAATTAAATTACAAAAAATTGTATCATGAGTGTTATTTTTGGACCTTGCAATCATTATTTAGGAGCCAACAATACTGTTGAGATGAGATCTACGCCCACGTGTGAGTGTTTGTTGAGCTCCTGTTGCCTGAACTAAAAGTAGTGTATCTGTCTAGAGTCCTCAGTGGCCTGTGTCGACTGTCTTCACTCCCCCTCCCCCCCAGGCGTCAGTAAGATCGTGACGGTGGACGTGAAGGGTAACGCCCCCCTGTGGCTGAAAATCAAAGACCTGGCGGACGGCGTCACGTACAACTTCCGCATTCGTGCCAAAACTTTCACCTATGGTCCAGAGGTGGAGGCCAACATCACCACAGGACCTGGAGAAGGTCTGTCCACATGCTTTCTCCATTTGGTTCTTACAATTTCAACTAAGAAATTTCAGCAAGTACATATATTTGCATGGCTTCTTTGTAATCAGGAGCCCCAGGCCCTCCTGGTGAGCCCTTCATCTCTCGATATGGCTCCGCCCTCACCATCCACTGGACCAATGGGGATCCCGGGCGAGCACCAATCACACGCTATGTTATTGAGGCCAGGCCCTCAGGTGAGATTATTTAACTTGTAAATTTGCAGTTTGCAGACTGGAAATTACTCACCGGAGCACACTGGATTTTCATCCGACATTTTCACACATTGAAAAAAAATACGACCTGCCTCGTTTACGTACTGCCTCCAAAGCTTTCGTCCATCATAAAAAAAAAAAAGAGTATCAGTTTTTTTGCATCCGTATCCGAGACTCAGTGTGCAAGGTTTCTGTCTGTGACCAAATTTTAACAAATACGAAAATTAATGAAATTTAAACAAATACGAAAAATGCATGCGAAAATTCTTTCGAAAAAAAAACTCAGTGTGCAATGACCTTAAGCATGATGAACCTGTGAACCTGATTTAAAGTGGCAAAATGATTCAAATAGAATGAAAATGTTGAGCATTCCAGAGTGAAGTGCAGCACTGTGTTAATTTACACACGAGCAGCTCCTGATCCAGGGTTTTCAGTGTCTCAGAGCAGCGAATGCTGTTTCACCTGAATTCATCACCTTCAATTCATCTGCTTTCATTAGGTGCATTTGGAACGCAACACCATATTCAGAGAATGTTTGTGCTTTAACAGTTGAAAATGAAGGTGAAAAAATATTTCTACAGTAAAACCACTAATTTTAGGAGCCCAAAAATAGTATTATTATTTTGTAGTTGATGATTACTTACACAACTAAAATATTTTTTCTATAAATATATATATATATATATAAATTGACCATATTAATATTGCATAATATATTTCATATTTTTATTTAGGATATTATTATCATTATTTTATAATCATATTTGTGTAAAATCACAGCATTTTTTGCTAAATTGTGCAATTCTACAAGCCCAGCAAACTGAAACTTTTAGGGTATTTTGTACTGATTTTAATCACAATTTATCAGAACGATGGTAGCTAGATTTTTTTCCACCTAAACCATGCAGGAAATGTTGGCTTGATTCTCTATCCCCATCTACCCATAAAAAGTAAACATAAATAGATATTGAACAGAAATAGGCTTAAAACTGATTTCAGTACATTTTAGTTTACAGTGAAAAGTGAAAAAAAAACTCAATATCTTCTGATTTAGAAGAGCCAACTCAACACACGTATTTGGTGTCTCTGACTTCAAGGCCCACGCTTAGCGTGAGGTCCATTAGGCAGCATATTCATCAACCAAACTTCTAGATACAAATTCTCCCAAACAATAAAGAGTGATTCCATATGCCTCAGCCGGGAAAAAAAGATGCTGACGGCAGCTTGTGTCTGATGAAGGAGATATATTGATGTGAGACAAAGCAGATCAGATTTCCTCAGACTGAGGAGAAGCTGCGCTTGAATGAGGAAAAAAGTGAGTTCTGGGGGAGGAGCAGATGGGATTGATTTAAAGAAACTGCGTGTGTTAAAGACCCATACATTAGCGGGACCCATACATGTGTGCCAGGCCATCTTTGCACGCTGTAGATGTGCCGTAGAGGTGGAATATTATTTTCACTCATTGCCCTGTCATTTCTAGCAGGGCTGGCACATGACACCAGCTCTGTTTTCTCTCTCTCTGCAATGTTATAGCTGAAAGCACTTGGGGTTCTCGGTAGCACATTAAACACGTTAGACATAGCTGAAATGACATGTGATCTTTATTGTGATAAAATTTTATTTGATGAGGTCTTGCCTCTGAATTATTAGCCCTGACAGCTGCTACAGTGTTCAACACACACAAAAACATTGCATTCTTAAAGACACAGTGCATCCCAAAAAAAAAACAAATTTGGTCATTTGGTCACCCCCATGTTGTTTTAAACTTTTATATTGAGGTAATGATGGCATGATTTTCCAGGTTTCTAGAACTTATGACTGATATATACTATGCAACTATGAATGACAAGGCATGTTTATTTCTTAAAAAATGTTTTAGATGAAGGCTTGTGGGACATCTTAATCAAGGACATTCCCAAGGAAGTGACATCATACACCTTCAACATGGATATGTTGAAACAGGGAGTCAGCTATGACTTCCGGGTCATCGGTGTGAATGATTATGGGTATGGGTCTCCAAGCCAACCGTCACCATCTATATCAGGTTAGTTCAAACTCTTCGAAAATTACAACAAGAGAAAATCAATCTGAAATAATAGAAAGCTCAATTCTTCTAATGATACATGCATTTGTTTTGTAATTCCAGCACAAAAGGTGACTCCTTTCTATGAGGAATGGTGGTTTCTGGTGGTGGTTGCTCTGGTCGGCCTCATTTTCATCCTGCTTCTAGTTTTTATCCTCATCATCAGAGGCCAGAGCAAGAAATATGCCAAGAAATCTGACTCAAGTATGTGACTGTCTATCCATCTAGATATCTATCCATCTATGTTGTTCTATCTTTTATTCCGTCTATCATTATGTTGTTCTATTTTATCTATCTATCTATCTATCTATCTATCTATTGTCGTTCCATCATTTTATCATTCGGTCATTCTATCCCCTTATTATATTTATCATTCCATCTGTCTGTCGTTCTTTCTGTCTGTGTGTGTGTGTGTGTATTTGTTTATGTCAAAGGATCAGTTAGGGAGAGGCGTGATGAATGAAACAGCATTGTTGTTGCTGTGACATCATCAGTGTGGTATGTGTGTGTAAGTGTGTGGTCAGCATTTCTGTAGTAAGAGCAGACTGACCACAACAGAACTGAGGGGTGGGACGCTGTCATGTGGGTCACTAAACATGTTAAACAAACTGAGCAAGCATGAGAGACCCAGTTTGTGCTTCCTCACAAAAACACACTCCATCACACAAATGTCCAACACATACACACACATACTCACACACCACCACCTCCCAGCCCAGAAACGTTTAATCTCAATGAGGGTGTTCAGCTCCAAAAATAGCAAAGGTTTTAGTGATTATTTGGTTTATGGCCTTGTGTTTTTGGGTTTAATTACATCCTGTTATCATGATTGACCCCCATGACAAAATTAATTTCTGTTTTAATTAATTTAGCCCAAAACATCATCTTCCGCAGGTCAAAATTTGTCACATCCCAGTTTTGGTCCAAACTGTGTCTTAATGATCTCCTAATGTCTCTATATCTCATCCATACAGGCAACAATTCTAACTGCAATGCACTGACACATGGAGAGATGGTCAGCCTGGACGAGAGCCGTTTCCCTGCCTTGGAACTGAACAATCGACGACTGTCTGTCAAAAATTCCTTCTGCCGCAAAAATGGCGTCTACACCAGGTCAGTGGATGTTTCTCCCTTTGTCTCAGTTTTTCAAGGATTTTAATATAAGCATGCATGTGTTTAGGGTTTTTAATTTGAGCATGCAGGGAATATGTCAGCTAATGAGTTTCGTTTTACAAATGGAATGGTCATAACAAAAAATGACTCGGTCTAAGTACAGCAATAGCTGCAATTTAGTACACTAATGTTCACCTGTCACTTTGCCCAGTAGCTTTGGTAATTTTATATGAAGTAGTAAATCAGTTATCATATGTGCTTATTTTGTACTTTGCACATAGAACTATTAAACTCCCATTAAGCTTCAACCACGTGGCAATAACGAGGCAAAAATAGCCCCAAATCTAGCAGTTTCTCATTCATCATGGAAAGACTGATGGGATAACCAAATGGCTCTACCTTCATAAGATCCTACTTTTCATCATAAAACTCCATCATATAAAAGTTTCTGTTTCCACTAATGAGAGCATTTCTCTCTGACAGTCACAGACTAAGTGCAATAACAGATTCTGGTTCATGACCTCACTTATACTGCCACCGTTCTTTCTGAAATGGGACTGTTTTAAAACATATGCACCAAATATTTATTACTGCTACTACTACTAATCTCAGTCAAATTTATTTTATAAAAAGAGGGATTTGGTGGTGTAGGTTTAAAAGAATTTAAAAGGTTCTGCATAGTTTATCTTACTTTGTATTTTAAATATTTTTTTATTAATTTATTTAAGTTGCACATAGAATTTAAATATTGCAATGTGTTTTATTTTGAGAATTTTTAAGCAATGCCAAGAATAGGAGCTCACACCTTTAGCAATATTTCCAGGTGCACCAGGTGCGTAGATTCAGTCCCATTTGAGAAATTGCCCTATTATCACTGCTTAGTTCTCAACCTCCTTCATCCTGGGTCACCTTGTGAAGGATCAAAGGTCCTCTGGTCTTTGAGGGGATGCCAGGCTCTTTCCTCTGGCTACAGATTAAGGGAGAGGTGTATGAGGAATGTGCAGATGAACTTCCACAGGCTCTGTATAGGCTCTCCTGGACGGAGGGCCTATACAGAGGTTGAGATAGACTGTGGGCTCACCGGCTGAGAGGATCAGGAAAGTGAATGAAGAACCTCAGGAAAATCTTAGAGAAGTGACAGGAGCTGCAAGGTGAAAAGAATCAAAGACGGTTGATGAATGCCTACTGCAGAGAGCTGGTTCAAGCACGCTGTCTTGCTGTTATAACCATTGCATAGCTCAAGTAACACAATACAGAGAGCTTCTCTTCTCAAGATACTGGCAGGACACAAAGACCGGCTGCTCTGTGATTTGAGATCTAAAAGCGGGTTTTTATTTTAAGATTCTTTTATATGTCATGGCATGTCAGTGGTGTCTCAAACAAAATCGAAGCAAAAGTTTGAGTAGTGCACAGAATTTGTTTTTCATTTGTGTTTGACATGAAAGTTTCGGGGTGGTTCAGCCAAAAATAAAATATATATATATATGGCAATGACTTTCTTCCTTTTTAATAAAAGTGAATAGAGATGGACTCTTTTGAACTGCAAAATACACACATTCATCGATATTTTCTGCAGAAATAAAGATGTATTGCATTTTCCATTTTTCTTCTGATCACATATCGCTGATGATTTGGTGCAGGAGTATGCAGTTTACAGTAGATATACAGTATATTTCTTTTATATGTGTGTATTCAGCAATTCAGCTGGTGTGTGTTTCCTTTGCAATCATAAATGCACGTTTGAAAAGAGAAAAGTGCAAATCTCTTGAGGTAGCAGAAACAACTTGTACACAAATAGGCTGCCAACATGGATGCGGAGTTTGTTTTGGAATGCTTCAGTATTAGTGGCAGAAAAATGACACTTCTTAGATTCTGAAAGAAAGCATAGTGATACTTATACCAAATGCTTACAGTAAACCATTTTTTAAATGTTTCACAGAAATATTTCAGTCGGAAAACCACAGTCAGTCAAAGAGGTTTTTATATTTTTAATAGCTGAAGCATAATCCAGTATTCACAAGTGTTTTTTTAGCTGCTCACCACTGCTGTATCACAGAGACTTAATTATGCTGAAAACCCTCGGAGCTGGCATCTTACAGTGGTCCCATGATGCTCATAAAGTATCCCCTCTCAATACAAACACACACTGTACTTAATTCACTCAACAAAGACACAAGTGTCTGCAGCAGGAATTACTGCCAAACCCATTTTTACCAAAGAATGCTTCATACTGTCAGATATTAGATATCGCTTATTTATATTTATTATGTTTGTATATAATTTACATTTATAAACAAATACGTTTATTTGGATGTGATTCATCGCCATTAATATTTGGGGCTTTTCAGCACTAATACAAGTGCATAATTATTCTAATAATTAAATATTACATTATATTTTGTATCAGAAATGTATTTATTTGTACATAAATTAATACATACATTCTTTTAAAATCTGTGTTGAAATTAATGAAGTTGAACTGTGTTCCTCCTCTGCTTATGAATGGTGTTGTGCTGTATTTTCACTCAGATCACCTCCTCGACCCAGTCCAGGCAGTCTGCACTACTCAGATGAGGACGTCAGTACCAAGTACAATGACCTGATCCCAGCAGAGAGCAGCAGCCTCACAGAGAAACCATCAGAGATCTCAGATTCACAGGTAATCAGACATGTGTATTAATATGTATTAAAGGGATAGTTCCCCCAATACTTACCCTCATTTCAACAGAGTTTTAAAAATAATGCAAATATGCACAAATGGATTACTTTTATAATACTTTTCTGATTGTGGTGCTTTTACCTCCTTTCTAAACCCTGACAGCTCCAGTTCCCATTGTAATTGTATGATAAAGAGCAACCAGTATCTAAAAGAAATCTCCCTTTTGTGATCCATAAAAACTCAGAAAACAACATGAGGGCGTTTTTTGGTAAACTATCCCTTTAACCTCCAAGCAGAATTTCTAATGCTAAATCTAGTCACATTCATTTAGAATAGAGCCTGTTGAAATTCCCTTATCACATACTTTTAATAGGACAAGACTCGCTGTGCTGAAACATTCTCAAAAGTAGGATACAGCCCTGCAGGAAAGGTCTGTTATACCCTACTTGAGGTTTTGGCTGTCTTACTTACGCATGGCTTCAATCCAGGCTAGGTCCTGTGGGTGGTTCGGGGTTTTTTTTCTTTTTTTAATGTCCAGAACATTCTGCTGCATCCTAGTTCATTCTCTCCAGACTTTGTGTCCTGAGGCACAGGTTGGAAAATCTGTGGAAGACTTGAGAACTAAACACAGTGTGCAGCACACAGGAACTATAATCAAACAAATACTCACACATACACATAAAGATTATAGTGTGAGAACTGGAAGGCTTTGGTTGGACTCTCTCCACTTCTGTCAAGTGGCCATTTAGCTGGCATGATGAACAGAAAGCATTCAGTCTGAGTTGTGTCAAAGTCTAGCATTGGCATTTACTAAATCAAACTTGACAAACAAAGAGAGCAGGAAGCACACACAGATCATGCTGTTTTCTTAACACTAACAGTCTTATCGTTCCAATATAACACTGCTGCGAAATATGAATTTATTTTTAGCCCTGTTTTCAGAAGCATCATGCCCCTGATGATTTGTAGAATGGATATTTAATGAAGTTTTTGAGGTAGATTAAGTAAAATCATAATTGTTACAAGGTTAATTCACGTTGCTTGTAATTTATAATAACCATTTCCCAGTATAACACAAAATATTATGGCTCATTTTATTTCATTTCTTTATTTTTTTTCTTCATTTAAATGTTTTTATTTTTATTTTTTTATCATCATAATTATAATTATTATTGATTCAGAGTGTACATATATTTCATCTTAAATGTAATTAATGCAGTTATATTTTTAAATAATTTTTATAGCAGTATTTTTTCTGTACTTTCTTTCTATTCTTACTAACAAATAAATAAAGTGAAACGTTGAATGGATAATAGTTTATTTCAAGCATTTAATTTGTCACCAGTAATCTGTCAGAACTCACAAAATGCACATCATTCAAACAAAAGCTCTAAACCTTTCGCGTCCGACTCGCTCTTCGCTGACACCTCCTGCCACCACCTTCTAGACTGCTGGCATCCGGCCACCTTTGACTCGTGGTTGGAAACAGAGCGTCTCCTGTTCCCCTTCTGATTCTGCTAAAGTCTGGTGTCATCACCATCGAGCAGAGTGAAGAGAGGGCCTGGAATCTCTCTTTGAAGTTTTATTGAGCGGATAACTCCAGGCTATTGCAGATCCATTGAGCTGTCTCCAAAAAATCCAGAACCGCCACAGAGACCTATAATACTGACATTGTTCAAGAACTCTTAAAGACGGCTCAAATTCATTTGGCAAGCCAAAAAACCTGAGCACCTAGCAGAGCCAGCTCTGCCTTTATATAAACATACCGGAGATGACTGAGATGTTGGACAGGTGTATTTCTGTCTACTCATTTGAGTGTGTTGGACACAAAGATTATTTTAAAACTGATTTTGAGCTGCTTTTGTTTTTTGTTGGAGATGCTGGCGCTACAGCTGAGGCTGACAGCAGGGATTGTTAGGGCGGACTTCCATGTCAAAACATCTTTGTTTTAATTGGCTCTCTGATGATCATCTCAGCATCAAATCATCAACATTGTGAAATTCTTCCCAGTGATAGCCTGAAATAGCTCGTGGAAGTTCTTTCTCATGGAAAGTTTGTGCTTCTCATTTGTCACTCTTGTGTTACAGTAAAATGTTAGATTTAATTTGGAGAAGTGTGTGCATTTTGATGATATTTGGTAAAACATGGCATAACACTTGGGCTGGACCAAAACTGCTACTTTTATTTTAGTATGCTTCTTATTTAGTCTAACTTTTTAATTTGTTTTGCACAATGTAAACCAAAAACATTCATTAAGCAAAATTAACCTTGGAATTTAGAATTTTACAAGCAGTATTTTTGCATGTTAAAATGTTATTTAAAAATGATTAAATATCCTTAAATCTTAGGTTAGTAAATTTACTTCAAAAAAGAAAAATTTTAAAAGTGGTGAAAATACTGTGGAAAAACATATTTAAGAATTCAACTGCATTATATTTTATGCATTTAAACTTATTATAAAACTAATTAATAAAAAAAAAATAATAATATTGTAAAATATTATTAAAATTCAAAATATTTTAAAACATTTTATAATCTAATATATTTCTGTAACAAAAATCATTACTCCAGTCTTTATTGTCACATGATCCTTCAGGAACCAATATTATATTATAATATCCTAGTCAATAAACATTTCTTAAGATTATTAATGTTGAAAGTATATTTTACATACATATTTTTAGATTCATTGGTAAATGGAAAGTTAAAAAAATAGCATTTATTTAAAATAAAAATCCATTGTAACATAAAGGTCTTTACTTTCACCATTGTGTATTAAAAGTACAAATTTCTTACAAACTAACTTGAATGGTATAAAGGTAGAATTTTTGCCCTATATTGCTCAGCCCTAATAACAGTGCGTCTTTGTCTGCCCGATCTCCTGCTGTGCTTAATATTCTAATGGATCGGTGGAATGTGAGACATAGACACTTCCTCTGCTCCTCCCCTTCAGTTAATCCATATCTGTGCCACAATAGGATTTCTCCATCTTCTCTGTAGAGATATGAGTAGGGGTGGGTTTGTTTTGGCGGTCACACTGGCCTTAAATCTAAACCAAGTGGCTTTTGATAATTTCTTGAGGCTTTTTGGGCAGATTAGACAAAAAATATCACACGTTATGCCTCTTTAGTGATGCATCAACACTGTCATCTATTGCAAAAAAGAAAACATTCATAATCTTGTGTAAAACATGTCTAGATTTCTATTTATAGTCCTCGCAACTCTCAAGGTCAGGGTAGCTTAATGTAAGTCAACAGAGGGAGTGAAGTTTCATTCATTTTTAAAGGATTTCTGTAGGACAAGGGCTACTCAAACCGGGATTTTCCGGAAGGGAACATCTTGCCCCACTTTCTCTCTCTGCAGGAGACAAAACATATGTGCCAAACCACCAGTTCCAGTAAGATCAGATCCTCCCATCTGAGCATTCTTTAACCAGAGCCATCACAATCAGTCATCAGCTTTTATTCTGTTATTATTGTTTCATGTTTAGTTGAATATTTGGGCATATACAGTTGTTTTGGACTAAAAAGTTACTAATTTTAGTAACTTCATGAAGGCATTAGTCTACAGAATGTTTTTATGATAAGAAACAGGTGTGAATCACTTTGACTGGGGAATGTGTTTTTACCGTTTCGTTTGGTGCTAGCATTGCCTTTATCACAATGTACTTTTATTTCTACTTCCACATCCCTGTCACATCACCATCTGAACTGCCTTTAATTTTATCCGGATTCCACTCTGTAAAAAGAAAATCCGTAAAATTTACTGTAAAAAACTGGCAGGTGAGGTTGCCAGAACGTGACCGTAAAAATACAATAATAATAACGTTTTAGACTTTACAAGTTCAAGTTAAATTTACAGTTAAATACCGTAATTTCATTAACTGCTATAATATGTTAATATACCAAGCTATTAAAGTACTGAAATCTGTTTTGTAGCTTTGAAATACACTGATAACCATCAAATGCAGGTGATGATGAGAAAGTCACATGATGAACCAAAGCCCATCACATGGAGCTTTAAAATATGAACATATAAAGAAGGTGTTCAGAGTCATTCACACAAACACCATCATGGTGAGACTCATTCAACTGAAATGTGCAATAAACATTCATTTAACAACATTACATGTGACACACAACCCTAATAAACATCGCTGATTAGAAAAAAACTAAGAAGAAACAGAATTATATTAAAGAAGAAACATCAAATTCAAACAAAATTTAAAATGCAATTCAGGGATTTCAGGAAATGTTTCCCTGTTAATTTTACAGGAATTTACCGTTAACCGTTTTAACAGTTTGTTCATGTTCACAGCCATTTTTTACAGTACAGGTGCTTTGGCATAGCCGCCCTTTATAGCACTAATGTTCCAGCCATTAGTTTGTGATCTTAAAATGGATTTCTGTGGTATTTTAGTTTCCTGTTTTATATACTTGAAAATAGTATTGGTAGAGATCATAGCTGCATTTGAGGAGAAAGACTATCAGGAGTGGATGAATGCAAACAAACGTTTCTGGAGGAGAGAACAGCTGTCACGTCCTGCATGTGTCAGCGGGGGAGGGCAGGAGTAGGTCACGGCACTCTGTGTCAACCGACATGTTTTGATGACCACACAGACAGACACACACACAAACACACACACACACACACACACACCGTGTCACCATGCAGTTTTAGTTTCTGAGCTTGGCTTCGCTGTGAGGTCACACTGAACTGAAAAAAATGCTTTCAAAGCTGAATTGCAGGGTGTTTCGTTTTCTGCTTATTGAGTTGTTGAATTAGCTGGTATGACTGGAATGTCTCTCATTAGAACACTGCAGTTGTTTAAGAAGCTGAAATCAGCACTTGGTTTATAATGGAAGCATGATGCTTAAAGTCCATGATCAAAAATATTTATGGATTTTTGTATGTGAAAATGGATTATATATATATAATTATAATTATATATTATGTACAGGGAGCCAAAAAGTTTTTGTTTCTGTATTTTAGCATACAGGTTTTTTTCCTTAAAGGTCCCTTTGCTGTTTAAAGAAAAAAAAATGGATGAAAGAGATTCAGCAGGTCTTTGGCATGAAATATGCAGCTCTTATTTTAGGGGGATGTGGGCTGGTTTTGGGGGAACTGCTTTCCTCTCTGGAATTTTAACAGAGGCATGTGTGTCACATGTGTGTGTGTGTGTGTGTGTATAATGGTGGACTGGAGAGATCTGTGCATTGTTAGTCTTTTCAGTGTAACAGAGAGAGACAAGGAGAAATATTGAACTGTGTTGCCAAAAATATACATTTAGTCTAGTGATCCTGTCTGTGTTTTGCAGCAGTTAGTGGTAGAAAGGCAAGACAATTAGATTCTCTTTGTTTGTTTTTATTCATTTCACATTGCCACATAGCATAATACAATATGACAGTGTTGCTTTTAGACAGATTAAATTTGATTTTGTTTTGTTAATAACAGACTGTATAGTTGTCAAACAGAGTCTAGCTATTCAGAAAGATCAGAATCAATCCCTAAAAGCAGCATTTAGAAATTCCCGGTTTGAGTTCCTGGCGGAGAGAGAGCAGAAAGTGGTGGTGAGGATAGATAAGTCCACTTGAAATGATATGCAGGCTGTGATGGTTATTTTCTCTTATTTCTCTCTCCACTTGGCATTTCAAGCTTGGTTGGTACTCACACACATCTGTGGTGAACTCCATCAGCCAGCTCTTGAAGTGTGAGCCAGATATGTCAGAAAGAGAAGAGGGAAGGTGCTGTAATAGATGTGGTGGTGGAAGACAAAGATTGATGGAGAGCTGATCTTCATACAGTTGTCCATTGTTCTAGTGCAGAGTGCTGTCTCAACAAAGAGTGTAGTAGGCTGCCGTGAGAAACCTACTCCAGGTTGTTCCAAGAAATGCATTAAAGTGTCATGCAAAGAAAGTGTTGAGAAGTCCTCCCAGCCCGCATTACCCTTACAAAAAAGTATCATGGTACCAGCCTACTGATAAAAGAGCATGCTATTCTTTGCGTTTCCAAATAGCATCTTTTAAATAAACATAAGCGAGCATGCTTTCCAAAAGTAGACTGAAAGGTTTAAAAGTCTGTATTTTTTCTTTTATTATTTTATTATTATTATTTTCATAAGTTTCATGATATTAGTTAATATCATTAAAAGAAAACATATTTAAGTGAAATAAATAGTGCTAATACTGTTTTGTTTTTTTGAATGTTGAACTCAGATTGTTATAATATGGGTTTGTTATTAAATAAATTGTGTTGAATTCATATTTCAAACTAAATTCATATCACAGTACTTTTTTGTAAAGGTAATGCACCATTTTTAAAAAGAAGCCATTGTTTGTCCCATGAAATATGACTTAGGGCCCATACTGCACTGCTTTAAACCCCATGTCTCTGTTTACCTCTAGGAGGCGCTTGTTTTCTCCTTTAAGACTGGGGGCCTCCATACTCTTCCAACTCAAAGGGTGAGGACATGAATTGTGCATTGACTGACAGGAAGTCGCTTCCTAGTGCTTGTCCATTCCTATCCTCTCCATTAGATTCATACATACATGGTCAAAACCCCACCATATGGACTTGTGACCCCCAAAACGCAGCATGTGATTGGTACCAGAGGGTGCATTGGTTGTCATAAAGCATTGAGGTTATTTTTAAATGATAGATAGAGCCTTTTTTGGTTCCTCCCTCCCTTTTTTGGCTTTCCATTCTGTTTTGGTCATTTTTGACAGATAAAAAATTAGGTAAGTGGTCTGATGCATTTCACTACTTCCTTCCCACAGTAAATAAAGCTTTGATGATTTAGGGAAGGGCATTTGAGATTGCAAGTAGATTCATTAATGTCATATTCTTCATTTAATCAGGCTCTTGTCGTGTCTGTTGTCTTTTTCACTTTACAAGAGCAGATTAAAAAGATAAACCACTTGCAATACTTGTATCTGTTTGATAAAACTAAATGAGAACTTGCTACACAAGTACTTGGTCTTGAGAGCTTGTCAGTGTCCTTTTAGATTAGAAATGCTGTAAATCGTTACAGTATTTTACCGAACAATGAACTGGTAACTTGAAGTTTGATGCGATGAGGATCAATGTAATTCAGGTTTTTTGTGATCAGATAAGTAAGAATCATTTTCACCAAACTCACACTTTTCAACCATGATTTTCTGTTCTGTTGATATTTATTAATACCCATTTTAGCCAAGGTTTTGTCAATTCAGAACGGCACTTCTTAAGATGAACTAGCCACAAATATTCTGAATTATAATTGTCATAAATGTTCCATTCGTATTGAGTGGTGGAACATTTGTGATAATTATAATTCATTATATATATATATATATTTATATAAACTCTTTTTAAAAGAAGACTCCATGGCTGCTTTTGTTTGATCGAAAATACAATAAAAACTGTAATATGAAATATTCTAACAAATTAAAACTTTTTTATTCGAATATATTTTAAAATCTGCTTGATGTTTTTTGTGGACAATTATTTACAGGGGTTTTTTCTTTAATAAAACGTTTGAAAGAACAACATCAACAGATGTTGAATAAAAGTATTCAATTAGTTTAAAAATTCTTACCGCTCCCAATCTTTTGTAGAGTATTGTATGTAACTAATGCAAAAATTACAATGGATACAAATAGAGCAGGACAGAAAACATGCAATGTTGTAAAATGCTCATTTCTAATGGAACGTCTAGTTCTGTGAATTGATCTCGGACACCTCCTCAAAAACAATGATTCTGCCTCCATCACTCACTCATTCTTTCTATCTTTCTCCACCTCAGGGCAGTGACAGTGAGTACGAGGTGGACCCCAACCGCCAGAAGACCCATTCCTTCGTCAACCACTACATTAGCGACCCCACCTACTACAACTCTTGGCGCAGGCAGCAGAAAGGAATCTCTCGAGCACAGGCCTACAACTACACCGAGTCGGAGTCTGGAGAGCCTGAACCCTGCGCCCCTCCGCCGCCTTTGCCCCCTCTACCCCCTCTACCCCCGTTCCCCCCCCAGCTCAGTTCTCCTACGCCCCAGAGCCAGTCCCAGACTGGCAGTCTGTTTAGACCCAAGGGCAGCCGGACTCCCACTCCATCCCAGCAGAGCTCCAACCCACCCAGTCAGCACGGCACACTTTATCGGCCCCCAAGCAGTTTGGCCCCAGGCTCCCGGGCACCCATCGCTGGCTTCTCCTCCTTCGTTTGATAGTATGAAGATATAAATAAATGGAAATTCAAAACGAAGGCAAGGGATCTCTTATTTTTTTCAACTCCTGGTCAAACTCACGTCTATAGAAGAACGACAACAAACATAAGCCCTGGATCTGTTGTGCTTTACTTGTCATTGCAAGCTGATTTATATTTTTGTATACTTTCTTTGATCACACAATTTAGGTCTTTGTTTTGTTTCTTTGCTTGTGTGTGTTCAGCGTGTTTCGCTTTTGATGAAAGACAATCACTTGGAAAGAGACGTAAACGCATCGGTGAGCTTTGTTTGTTTTGGTTTGGGTTTTTTGTGTCGTCTGAGCAAACTGCATGACTTTTTGTATTGTTCAAACAATTCCTTTTGTTTGCTTTTTCATTTTGTTGTTGTTGGTTCTTTTGTTTCATTGAGTGCCACTAAAAAGTATAACACCAACACTACGTGACAAATGCTGGACAAGAGCACCGACACATGAAAAAGAATTTTAAAAAGCTACAGAGAAATCTTAGCACTCGGACCACATCAAGTAACATGCTAAATGGTGTGGTGTTTTTGTTCTTACACAGATGACACAGAGAGTACTGCGGTAATTACGAGAGGTTAAAGTTCATTTGACTAGAGACTGATCTGATAAAAACCCGCCTGCACTTAGCACATGTTTGAGTTGAAAGCCAGCATCATTTATTGATGTCACAGGCCAGTTTTCACCAGTGCTCTGAAAAGGCCAAAGGTCAAATTAAGTGATTTCATGCGAATCTGTGTATTGAATGGGCTTTTTTTTTCCGGAGGTAAAATGTGGCTTGTTCGTAAAGTTGAGTATGAGTATATTTTCCCCAGTGAAACTTATGGAAGGCCAAATATGTAAGAGTCTGATTCACTATGATATTATTATACTATTGCTCTGGATTTGTTTATATTCAGAGCCGTTCATGTCAGCAGCGGGTGTGTGTGTGTGGTGGGCGGGGTCATTTGTTGCTCCTTTTGATTTGACTCTATGATGTCATCCTGAGCTTCAGGTTGCACTTCCGCCGCGTAAACGGTAATGTCGGACACTAACTAAACAGCAGCGGATATGGGATATTTGCCAGCATCTCAGGCGGAGCTGGATGTCAAACATAACCATCATCTCTTCGATTTTCCCTTTCCTGATCATCTGGCAAGACATAGCGTCATAGAAACTGACGATATTTCAAAGATTGTGCAACCAAGCAAATGTATTGTACCTGTGAACTTCGGATTTTTCACAACTTCGCTTTGGCGTGGCTTACTGAAGAAAAAACAACATGGACTAAGGAACCCAACACGACGCCAGCAGAGAACTAAACAGCAATTGCACAGCTTACTTGTGAGGTTTAATGATGTTGTTTGCTTTTTCTTTTCCGTGAAGTGATTTTACTGTCTGTATAAACAAGGTCAATCACATGCTCAGTCTGCCTGAACACAGTATATTCCTAAATAAATTATGTTTTCTGCAAACGTTACTGGTTTGAACGTTGAAGAGCATGAGAAATGAGCAATCGTGGCTTATGAGTGATTAATGTAGAAGAGGAAATGGGTAAATATAAGTGAAAGTGTCCTTAAAATTAATATGACATAGTCTTAACCAGGGGTTATTGAAGAAAACAAGCAAAATGAAGCTTCCTCTTCCTTATAGATCTGAGTTTTTGTCCTAACCAATCTGAACTGTATTGCTGCTACTCCAGCTGATAAATCAACATATCAACATAAGGTTTCCAATGAAACTGCTTGACCAAGGAAGTCAAAATTAACTCACAATAATGTCGTTCCAAACCTGTATTCATTTCTTCTGCAGAACGTAAAAGGCATTTTGAAGAATGTTGGTAGCACAACAGTTTCGGTTCCAAATTAACTTTGGACAAAAAATACAATGGAAGTCATCGGGAAATTAAACACTCTGGTTGGTGTGGGCAAATTTGTAGTAAGAAACTTGTTGCACCTACAGAGTCATTTGCCGTTGAGAGCAAGAGGTGGCAACATATTGCTGAGGTGATAAAACGTCACAATAATTGACCATTTTGGGAATAACTCCATGTGGACAGGGGGCTTAAGGGACTTCAGAACCATTTTTTAGACTTAATTACTGGACCAACATTCAGGTCCAACTAAAATATTCCCATCTCTATTTAATGGAAATATTGCTTGGCCAAGTGTGAAAATATTTCTAACTTACCATAATTCTAAAGTCTGGTAGGATTGATAGTATTGTTCTTTCAGGACCAACTACTTGTATAAATCACCATCATTTAATTTCATACAAAATCCATCTTAACACTCTGATGGACATATAAGTGGCCTGTCACTCCAAGGTTCCCATCCTGTTGCTCTGATTGGGTTAATGAGTATAATAGATAAAGCGGATCAGCGGACAAGTGAAATCCTGTTATGTTGACAGCATCTGTTGCCTCCAGCCAGCCTACAGTCACACTGCTCCTTCAAGTTCAGAGAGAATAAAGCCAGTTATTTTCTTAATTTGATCTCCTTTTGTTTTTGAGGTGACAACTCAAATGTGTTTTTTTCCTTAAAAATTACTTTTTTTCATCCTTAGTATGAGACTGAAACCCTTGTATTTTTACATTAATGATGTCTGAAGCAAAACAGGACTGGAATGTAAGTAAATGGAGGGAGATTCCACATCATATCCATCTCAACACAAATCCGTTTTGTGTCCTATTAAACCTAATTTCCTGTTTAAAGTTAATTTTCTAGATTTAAATATAGAATATGAACAGTATAACGACAAATGCTGGGTCATAAAACTGCTCTTAGGAACATGACTTCAGCGAAGGAACTTGGAAGGAAAGTGTGGGGGAAAAATCTTCATGTTCTAACACAGGTGTTTCTGAAGCAAACTTAAATGGCTTCTGACAGATAAATGATTAATGTACACCAGTCAAACAGATATGAATGGAAAATATGCTTATTTAATCTCGGGAATGCAGCGTGTCATGCTATGTGATTAGATTTTATTCTAAACTGAAAAAAACAATTATCTGACTGTCTGACTTTAAAATATCAATCTAAAAACTTTTCTTTTTTTTTGTTACAAAAAAGTTAAGAGTTAGCAATTTGTCCAACATCTGGACAACAATTCAAAGGTGCTTGTGAAGCTCTGCAGCTGTGATTCTTGTTTAAACCATCTGCAGTCACTTCCTGTTTGAGGTTACTTCTTTGAATTTTGTGTTAATTATTAAATTATATTATATCCTTATTTCACAGAAGGGTAATATGCACCGTGTTGAGATCAAACGACTGGATAAATGCTTTTGATGGCAATTATAGAGTACAGTTTTAGCACGGGATATGAGCCATTGATCAGCTCGCTTGCTAGCGCTATAAAGGGCATGTCAGGAAGTAATTCTGAAAAGTTTTTGACCACTTTGGCGGCTTTTTATAAGCAGCTTTGAAGAGAAGACTGTAAAAACTTTGTAAATGTGTTGTGGTTTTGCAACTGTAATACATACAAAACATACTTATTCCTGCCTTAAACTTTAGGTGGGCCATATGGATTTCCATATACTGTACCTGAAATACACGTACTTAGATGTTATTTTGTCTGTTTTTGATTATTATGCTGTTTTTGATTCCTGATGTGATGTATGGTTGGACTGTGTGTGTGTGTGGATGTCATGAGACAGTGAGAATGAATAAATGTTTAGATATTCTGCTATTTTTTTCTTCTCTGCCTGGATGAGTAAGATTTAGCGTGCAGACGTATTGTACAAAATAAGCTCATATTTGTCTCTTTTTGTGTGTGATGGTGGGATTTTTAACACATTTTGCCTTTCAGATCTGTGTAGAACTTAAACCAAAAGAAGTGTTTGGAAACAGAGAGCTGAAATGAAGATGTATGTTTATTTTTTATCATGTTAAGATGTTCAAAGGGCCTGCATTTCATTGAATGGCAGTTTGCAAATATGACCACTGGAGTCGTATGTCACTATGAATCACCCGGCTGAAGAGGATATATGTGGTTGGGTTTGTCACATTTGTTTAGTGTGGTTATTGCGTCAACATCAATCCACTTGGTAACTGTAACCACAACTATAATCAAACAGAAATTTAGCTTTTTTTATTCTCATACAAAAGGTGATCATTGTTACTTTTGTAAAGACATTTTATTTAGTTTTTTTTTTTTACATGATATTTGTTCATTTAAAATGTGTTTATTTTTGTCTTTTCCCATGGAGTGATTTATTTAATCAATATTATATACCAGTTCTGCATCTAAAGACTTTTAAAAATGCCTAAAATGGGATATATTGTATTATAATGAGTGTTTAGTGCCGAGGTTTTACTCTGTGATCAAATATGTATATTCTGTACTAGACAATTTATATATATATATATATATATATATATATATAACTTATCACTTGAAGGAGCTCTTGAGCAGTTAATGATCATCTGGCTTTGGGTAAAATTCTTTATCTTTGGAAACGAAAAATAATAATAAAAATAATAAGATGTCTTGATGACAGAATTATACTACTTTTTAAATAAAATGAAAGAAGTCAAGAAAGCCGATTTGTGAAATTATTTTTATATTATTTGTGTGTATATTATTGTAATATGGTTATTTATATAAGTAATACATTATCTTTTGATAATTATATACATACATATATAAACACTTGAGGATGAATATAGCTAATATGTACCTTTAAGTTAAAATAAATGGAGGCCAAATATAATCTCAATATATTAAACTACAATACTGGTCCTTTAAGAGGCAATGGGAGAATGATCCCACATTGGAAGGGGCGGGGCGCAAACGCTTATGCTGATACAAGGGGCGGGGCTGCGGGCGGGGCGACGCCACACACAGTCAGAGGACTCTTGAACTGCGTTAGTGCGCCATCGCGCTTTGAACAGTTAACACGTGAAGACTCGCTCGTCAGGATTCCGCCTTATTTGTCCTATTTAATCATTTTTGATGGTCCACAAACGCGTGGTTGCAATATAAAGCTGACTAAAGTTTGTAGGATATTGGAAACATCTGTCAGGCCGAGCCAGTGTTTTTTATCATTCACTTCTCTTTTGTTTGGAGTGTGATTCCACTGAACTTGGTCCATTGTTGTTGGATGAGAAGCTAAACTTGGCATTGAGGCTCCTGGGATCCAATACCACGGAACAAACAGCGGTAAGACTTTACTGTGTGCTTAAATTATTTAGTTTGTACGACATGTTTCAAAAGGTCCCATTCAAAACTTTAAATAAAAGTGCCCATAGAGATACAACGAAGCATTTGCTCTTCAAGTGTCTTACCGCTTAAGTTATCATTCAGAGCTTTTTTTTTTTTCTGTCCTGCATTTGTGTTTATGAATCAGGGGACAGTCGGATCTTATTCATTTGGATGTCAAATTGACTTCAAATCTCCAGATTGTTACTATTTTAATGTGTCATGTTCAGAAATTCCTCTACGTTACTGTGTGTCGTTTGCTTTGTGATAAAACTCGATGCATTAAATGATTAACTGCATCTATACTTTATATTAGAACTGTATTTGTATGAGAAAAAAAATTAAATTGTTTTAATATTAATTAATAAATGAAATAGATTTTTCTTCATGGATTTGTAAAGGATATTTTGCTACATTGACTGATGGTTTTTATACATAATATATGGAAAGCTCTCCATTGTTCCTATTAAATTATTAATTATTATTACAGCCAAACAGACCTATCTGCATTTTACCATTTATGTAGATAGGAAGTTTTGTTGGCTACCCATGCACAAGAGTGTGAAGTTGAGTTAGCAGTTTAAAAGTGGTCTCTAACGGGTGTCTTTGACATGCAGCTTGTTGTGTTGGCAAACTGAAAGGGAAAGGAGGAGCTTGTGATTTTGAGTCATTAGTATAGTGGTGTTAAATGCCTGGTTGGTGCTCGAAGCTGATGTTAGGCTGCCAGCTTGCTGCTTGCATCTGAATTAAAGAAAGAGTTGTAGAATTGTTGCACTTTAAACAGAATGAGGTGTTACGTAACTACTTGGAGGAATGAAAAGTCCACGTTGTAATGAAACAGGAATCCAAGTCAAGATTTCCAGATGTCCTGAACCCCTTGGTCACATCTCTTGCATAATACATGTTGGTCAGACTGCACTTTCACAGTTCGTTAGTCTAACGGCCCAAACTGTTGTTTGCACAAAACTGGCAAGCACTCTAGTATTGTAAAAGGTTATCAGAGTGAAATTGATTGACCCTAATGGGTTGTCTCAACAGCACAATCTAGTTTTGATTGTCCTGAGTTGACACTTAAAAAAAAAAATAAAAATAAAAATGCAATCTTTTGGTTAAAAAAAACACATTAATCACATTAACTCATCTAAATGTTTCAGTTCAGCTGAGCAAAGGAGTACTGCCACAACTTTAAGTGATTTTAATGAAATTGACAGCTTGAGTGTTGTGTGGTCCAGAGCATTGGCCCCTTAACCTTTGACATTTTTGTCATTCTTGGTATCAATATTTGTGAAAGGGTGCATAAGTGTTTCTGAGCAAACCTGCTGCTAGAACTCTTAAGGCCAGTTTCTGCCCAAATAGTCCAAATCATCTGAAGTTAAAGCTGCCTGGTTAATATCCTGAGCTCATTTTAATATTCCAGTTAGGAGAGCAGGCAGGCAGAGAAACAGTTCAGGTCTAAATTGCAGCGTGGAGGATATAGGCCAAGGTCATACACTGTGTGTGTGTGTGTGTGTGTGTGTTTAAGGCCAACCTGCTAGATGGATGGATGGATAAATGCAGTGTGTTATTTTCTTCTTTCCTTTTTTTTCTCTCTCCCCAATCACTCTGCAGCCCCTTTTTCTCTTTTCTATCACTTTTAAAATGGACTTTATGCATTTAGCTACATTTTACACACACTTTCTTAAGAGTGCCTCTTACTTTACCCCAAGATGAAAGTGTCATTTAGAATGTTTCCATGTCATTCCAGTTCTTTTACCATTGCAGCTTATATTCTGATCGGAAAAAAAGTGTGTTTTGTGATTCCATGTTGATTCGAAATGCATCAGCAGATCTTGATGCTTATGTGTACAGCTTTTGTGAGTAAGTGTGTGTATGGATTTGTAGTAATGCGGCTGGCTGACTTCCCGTCCACTGCTGATGTAATGTGATTTATCTGCAGCACTATGAGGTGGGTATGTGTGTATTAGCGGCTGAGTAATATGAACAATTCTTAGTGTACTGTGCTTTCTTGTGACTCAGCAGCGTGAGTCAGTTGTGCTCTCAGATAGACCCATGCCTCCTGTGATGTAATCAGTCCAGCTGTCGACACACTCTGGGAGGTCGAATGTCTGTGTTCAAAGGGACTAAAGTTCAACCGGGGGGGGCTTTGAAAACTTAACCTTCCTAAATTTAGCTCTCAGGTTTGTGTGTAAGTTGTTCGTTATGGTGGTTTGCAATCATGGGTGTTCCCGGCCTTTCTAGATAACAAAACTTTAACGCCCCTTCCATCCAGTCTGTGTCATAGATATTTACCGCTTGACTCTTTTGTTTATACTAAAAGCATTCATGTTATGTGTGATTTAAATTAAAAATCGATGTTTTATGCTAGTATTTTATGATCTGTTTTAGTTTAATGTTTGGTACTGTTCCTGTTCAAAATGTTGTACTCTGTAATATTTAAAAAATGACACTTACGCTCATCAAGGCTGCATTTATTTGATCAGAAATACAGTAAAAAATGTAATTTATTCCTGAATTTTCAGCATCATTATTCCAGTCTTCAGTGTCACATGATCCTTCAGAATTATTATTTTAATATGCTCATTTTGCTGCTCAAAAACAACTTACTATCATTGTTGAAAATACTGGTGCTGTTTAATATGTTTTGTGTAAACAGTGATTGATTTTATGAATAGGAAGTTCACAAAAGCTTGAAATAATAATAAAAAATAACCTTTACCTACCTTTTTCTTTTTTTGTAATGCATTCTTGCTGAATAGAATTATTTTCTTTAAATGTAAAAAAGTATTTATTTCTTTTATTATTCTATTCTTTAATTAATTATTTGATTATTAGGCTGCATTTGAATTTTATATTTAATATTTGTGTGACGCAAAATCGCTTTTGATCAGCACGGCATGCTATTTATTATACAATGACAGGAAACGGCTGCAAGATATTGTTAGCTTTTACTTGGAAGTTTTTACTTTGAACTGTGCAAAGCTGTATTGCATTCATATCAGAACTCAAGGGAAAGTAAATCAATTTTAACCGGCTCTTGCCAAGAGTCAGTATTTTCTCCTCTCCTTGTGAACTTGAATAAGATGACCCAAGCTCTTTGCGTCAAGCCCAGCTGAGGCCCCAGGAATCTGACATACTAGAGGCAGAGGAGCGTATTCCTCTGTCGTCCTACAGGCTGACCCCCGCTGACACCGGGCAATGAGCCAGTTCCCCTGATTCCAAGAAGACCAAAACCCTGTAGCGTAGAGTCCGTAGGAATCCTGTCATACGACCTTTTTTTAACTTTCTGTTAACTAGTGTAGCTTGCAGTCTTTATTAACTCAGTTCATATCAATCTGTGCTGCTGTTGTGTTTTAACAACTGAAGAAGCTATGACATGGGCTCCTAAAAAATAATTCGCTTTTTAATAAAAAAAAAAAAGGTTTACATTACTGCTAATGTTACCAAACTCTTATAGTCAAAATGACTGGCAGACTACTCATTTTCTGTGTTGATAACCATTGATAAGGAACTAGTTTCTTTACATACTCTAGCCTGAAGTCATCATGTGCTTAAGCAACCTTTGCTTTCAAGATGACGACTATTGAATGTCAGACTGGGCTGTATTGTTTATTTTTTTTTTATTTCAGCCACCCTTATTTTTGAGATGACAAAATCATGAATGCTGTGTTGTTGATAGGGTTGAAAGGTGTAAAACCTGTTTAAGCCACTGTAATCATAAAGCAGTTAAAGGATACTCTTTTGAGCTGAAGACAGATGCTTTTCTTAGGGTTGAGCCAAACATTTTTGGAGTGACAGTATTAGCATCACTCCCTGTCCAATTAGCTCTCGACGTGAGTTTCCTGTTTAGTCAAAACCTCTAAGGTTTAGAGCATTATTTGTAATAATTGGCACAGCCCAACAACTAGTCCGGCCGCATTTCACACAGATTATGAGTTCTAGCCCTTTGCTATTTCGTCTTGCATCTAAGCTGGTGATGATACTATGATTGTGTTTATTCACAAAGCCGTCATTTCCAAAGCCATTTTGTTTGGTGCTCGTTTTTCACGCTGTGAGAAATCGAAAAATGATTCCTTACGTTTCTCGCTTTTCTTTTTTTTTCTTTACATTGCCTTATTTTCTCCCCGTCACTTTCTATCAATCAGTTTCCTTCTTTCTCTTGAATAGAGTAACAGGTGGTCTTCCTCAAACATGTGGCTGTTGAAAAGGGAAAGGGTGGAATTCTTTTCTCTATTAGTGTCCATTCCCATTCCAGATGCTCTTGGCTTCACTTGAGTAATCCAATATCCTTATAGATCCATAACATATGCCCTCTGTCACTCAGTGTCATTCTGCTCAAAGTAACCCACAAATGTGGCCCTAATTCATGGACGCATAAATATGTGGACAAATCATGTGTGGTCTTTAGAGTGTTTATATTTCTGTAGATTACTAGCAGTTGTGTTTCTGTGCACAAAAGCACCCTGGATGGACGACGTCTAAAATTGGATGATTTAGGTCAGTCTTGGGCCCTGTGTCTCACCAGGCTAAACGTTTATGGGAACATTTTCTAAAGTTGCCTGGCAATATTGCTCAACAAGTTTCCCAGTGTATCATCAGGTTATCAAGGTTAGTCTGCGGTTAGTTTTGCTTGTGACGAACCAACCTGGGTTTCACAAAATGAACAAACTCAAAGATAATATATTTTGAGTTTTATTTCTAGTATTTCATTTGTGGAAAGAGACTGGCTTATGTTTCAAATCCTTTTTCTATCCTATTTCTGTAGCCTGTTTATTTAAGTCCATTATGATCGCTGTGACTTCCACAGTTTCAATGCCTTTGAGGGCAGACAGTCCGTGTCCTGTGGAAGATCACTTACATGCTTCAGTGAACTCAGACAATAGGTTAGTATTTGTGTGTTGAAGGTGGAGTGTTGTATTGATCAGCTCAGTCTTGCTTCCTATTTTAAGCGACGGGAATCAATCTTGGTCTTTATGTGTTGTTGATATCAGATGTTTTAGGCAGCATTTAACACGATTGTCCAGAAAATAACACCACAGTGATGCTGTTGAAGCTGCATTTACCAAAGGCATCCCCTGTACTATCATGTTAAACACCAAACTACTGAAATATTGCGTTAATATGAATTAACCGCCATTGGCGTCATTGTTTTCTTGGCAGCCACGGTGAATGTTTTAGTGAGTGTGCAGTTGATTCTGCTTTGAGAAGTAGCCCTGTCACTGAACTCATTTGGAGATTCTCTTCTCTTGTGACCAGGAACATCTGGTTTAAAGTGGAAAGTGAGACCTTGCTCTTTTCAAACCTGCTAGAGCTGAACAACGCTGACAGCTGTATGCTAGCAATCAGTGCCTGAACCACTTGCGTCAGTCATGCATGATTTGCATAGGTTTTATTAGCTGATGAAAATCATGTGTAAGAAGGCTTTTGTTTAGTTTTTTTTTTGTTTTGGTATTGGTATTTCGTCATTGCAGGACGGTTGTGATCGATGCTTTACAACCTCAAGTCACAATTACTATAATTATGAGTTTCTGACAAGTAAAACTTGTTTGTGTCTTTTTCCAGCTTTTAATTACAAAGTTGAGATAATTAAATAAAATGCTCTAACTGCTTCCAACTTGTTGTGATGGCATGTAAAATAGGTCTTAACTGTTTGAGGTGTTTACGTGGCTACCACTTTATATTTTCCATTGCCGTGACTTTCATTTAATGGGGCCCTTAGTTTATTTTTTCTTTCCATTTATGTTTTTTTCCTAGACTCTGTTTGAATGATTAAATAAAATTGTGTTAATAAAACGTAGCTTTTAATATAATTGGACTTTAAGTCCTATTAACTTAAATTTATTAAAAGTATAAGTCCTTATGAAATGTTTATATTTAAATGGTTATAATAATTATTTAATCAGTACATCATAGTTATTATTATTATTATTATTATTATAACAGTTTCTGGTTGCTGAGAAGACTATTACATTTCTATATGATGAAAGAAACGATAAAGTGACTCCCATAGCACTTAGAGATCGTTCATTTGTTCATGTGCTCATAAAGTAAGGCAGCAGAGGCTGAAAATCCACACATCTGAACTATGAACTATTTATGTAACTGCTTTTCTAATAAAAATGACTTTTGGGATACACAGAAGTAAAATGTTGAATGATAATAATTGCTTGTTTGTGTAAAACTCGCATAGCAGCAAAGTTGTATAGCTTACAAGTAAGTTTGTGTTTTAATTGCAAATGCAACGGATTGTGGGCAGTATTGTTGTGGGTTTTGAGACAGGCTGGATTGTTTCAGCTGAAAAGTTCACTAGTGTTTTCACTGGAAATGTGTAATGGGGTTCGGCCTTTGAGACTTTCTTAGAAACTTTCTCAGCTGTTTAGGATGTAAAAATTGTCAGTCATTAATCACTGAATGGTGCAGCTCTGGGTTCCTCAAGCTCCTTGTGTATTGCTTCGATGCCGATGGGGAATTCCTATTAGCAAAACAGAAACAGTTGTAAATTACAGATCTTTCTTTTCTTGGGCGCTGCCTTAAAAAAATGCTGCCGGACTGGTGTCTTGTGTTTGTGAAGGAAATAGTTTTGAAAGACGGGCTTTATAGCGTCTGTAATGTGTAACACAAACAACCTGAGCCTCCTTCGGCGATGAATCATGCTGTAGACACATTTATTGGCACACATATCATGTAGAGAGACCTACAGAAACAGCAGGATTGGTAAAAATGTGTTTTCAGATTTCAGCAGTATTTCGTCTTGTGTAAACTGGTTCAACTTTTGAACCCTGACAGAAAAGATAAATGACCACAAGTTGTCCAAAGTCTACATTTCCCAATTTGAAGCTGTTTGAGAAGGTCAGTTGAATGTGTGAGCAAAGGGCTTGATAAATTGAAGACTGGGGAAGCTGCCACTTTTTACATTAGTATCCGAATAAGCCTGTTTTGTTTCGAATCAAAATGGAAATGAAAGAGTCTGTAATGTAGGTGCATGGCTGGTCCTCCCACATAAACAATGTCATGTTAAAGGGTAAGTCGAATCATTGAGGAATAATTTATTTATGTTTTTTAAATAAAGTTGTGAACATAAATAATAGAATAAAACAAGTGTCATAACTAATACACACCTTTTGTTTATGTTATATTCTACATTTTGAATTACACAATTATTTTACCAACACATTTTACCAATTACAAACCACATCAATCATAATAGCTATTATTAAATTTGTATTTAATTGTTTATATGATTAAAAGCAAACTGCTGTCTCACAACCAAAAAACAAAACCCATTTTGGTATTTAAATCCTGTTTATTAATAAGATCCTTCTAAACCCAAAATAATATTTCAAATTATTTGTTAGCTTAAGTTATATAAAATCATATTTAGGTACTTTCAGTTGGGCTGTCCCGAACCCAGTATGTAACAAAATATTGTATGGGTCAAAAAGGATTTTGTTTTATACCAAAAATCATTAAGATATTAATTGTTATTATAGAAGTTAAGATCATGTAAAGATATTTTATATATTTCCTACCATTAAATAAATTGCAAAACTTTGATTAGTAATATGCATTATGAAGAACTTCTTCATTTGGGCAACTTTTAATTTCAAAATAGTATTTCTTTTTTTTTTTTTTTCACTTTCAGATTTTTTGTTTATATTTATATTTATATTTATATTATTAGGGCCGGGACACGATTAAAAAAAATAATCTTATTAATTAGAAGCTTTGTAATTAATTCTTTACTGACAAAACTCGCAAACAGATCGACCGATTGGGATCAGGACATCCCTATTCTGAACACTAGAAAGGCTAGTTCGTGCTGAAGTACAATCGGTCCACCTGACAAAATTAAACGCATTGTTTTTGTGTATTGAATTAATCTAAATTAACGCGTTAAAGTCCCGGCCCTATATATTGTATTATATTATATATGTGTGTGTGTATATATACACACATGTGTAATATATGTGTGTGTATATGGGTTGTTACCCACTCTCTCCATCAGAACTGTTTGAGGCACGCCAGATTTTCTCTGTCTAATGGGAAGTTGGATGCCCTACAAAGACTGTGGCCAGCTGCTGGCGAGCGTAGCTTCTCTGCCAAGATGGCACCACCCGATGTGTGTCTGCTTTTCCTCAACACTCTCATGCTTGTGTCCCAGACACCCGGGCCCCAAGTCTGCCGGCAACACCCCAGACAGACACAGCACTGCTGGCTCTCTCGTTCTCAATCTCATCTATGCCATTTGGAAAGGGATACGTACCTAAATTCCAAGCAGTCCCTCTTCTTAGCAGTTCAAACCAGATTATGATGTTTGCATTTTCCAAAACCAATTCTTCTTTGCTTTAAAGTTTTCTGTTTGTAGGCAGAATTGCACAGCTGTGTGAAGATTGTTCGCTGGATCTGAACCCATGGGCTTTTGGCAGAGGAATACGGCAGGAATGTGGAGTAGAAAGGATGTGGAAAGTTAATCATCTGCTTGATTAGTAGGGCACGTTCTGTCTCTTTATATGCTGTGATTACAGAGCTTCAACCTTCACCTTGAGGAAGAGCAACTGACAAAGTGAGCTGTAACGGTTTCTTTAAGGAAAAGCCAAAGCTTTTAGAGGTATGCTGTTAAACATTAAGTCAGACTCAACGGTTAAACGACGTGAAGGTGTGCTTGTGTTTGGAAAATGAGGCCTTGCTGGTTTAAACATGGTTTTTAGTGTTTTCTGCCTCCTGGTGTGTAATCTTTGTGGTTAGTTTCTGCATGTTTGGCAGAGAAACCTAAAATGCAAACACACACAGTATATCTGTTTACCCCGCTGGCTGCTGAATACTGACTAAGCTACCGCGTAATATCCTGCCAAGAGAAAAATTTCAGAAACTAGACTGGGAGGCTGATAGTATTACTCTGCACTGTGGTTGAACTCATGTTGGAACTCATGGATGGGTTGTGTGCGTGTTTCTTTGTCCTTCAGCTTGTTGATGGGGTTAGAGTCTGTTAATAGTAATCTGTAATCTGTTAAAATAAACATCATTCACCACTTCATGTGACATCACCCTGATTTGTAAACAAGCTCAAGTGTTGTGTACTACATTTAGGACAGTTGTATAAAGGATTTTGAAGGCCGATGCGGATACAAATTTTTAATTTTAATTTTAATTTTTTTTTATTTTAATTTTTAAATTTAAATTTTTAATTTTTAAATTAAAATTTTTAAATTTTTATTTTTATTTTATTTTAAGAAACAAACATTAACAGATTTCCCTGACATTAGTTATTTATGAGGTTTAACTAACATTAATATGATAATGCATTTTAAAAAGAAACTTGTTTCTTTTATTGTCACCACAAAACAGAGGAACATCAAAATATATATAAAAAATTTATAAAAATGGAAAAAAATACAAACTTAAGATATGAAACGAAAAATCCTTTGAACAAAAACATAAAAACAACAATCTAATCAAAGTTACCAGTTTTAAAAAACTTGGTACGCTTCATAAATATAACTTTGAATAGGACTTGAGACAAATTCTGTTAAGTTCTGATAAATGACAACAACAGCAAAATATAAATTGCTAACAGTATATGAGGTAGTGTACTGAATCAGTCAATCCTCAATAGCTCCGGTCCAGCAGAGGCAGGGTTAAGTACATGAATAGTTATTTATAGTTGAGTATTCACTAAAATATTATTGTCACAACGGAACAGAGGAACATCAAAATATATTAAAGTTCTGATTAATAAAATATATAAAAATAGAAACTTTAGATATAAAACTTTAAAATCCTTTGAACAAAAATGCAATAACAATAACAACCAAATCAAAGTTACCAGTTTTTCGTCCATTTTTATTTTATTTTTGAAATATTCATTCATCGCCATTATACATGCAGAAACCAATAGTTTGGAAAAAGCCTAATATCGGCCTGCCGATAAATCGGTCGTGCTGTACTTTTTTTTCTTTTTTTTTTTTTTTTGATACTCAAAAACTCCAGTTGACCTTCATTGCAATTGTGTGGCACATACTGTAGCAACCAAAAATGTTCAAAGTGTCAGTTTTTCATATAGCAGTTAGTTAAAGTGTTAGTGTCTTTAATTCTATTCAATTCAATTCAATTTTATTTGTATAGTGCTTTTTCAAGCTTTACACCAAGGTAATGTTTTACAGTATATTTAGTAGTAGTTTGTAAATGTACATATGACACAGATGTGAGATAAAGATCAATTAATAACGTGATCAAACAGACAAGGAACATTATAAATTAGTAGCAGGGTTCGGTAGGGCTGTGTGTTGTTTCAGGGTTGGCATCATCTGAAGTCACTGTGGGGTTGGCATCATCTCTTCTTAAGTGTTCTGGATCCAGACTGGAGCTTGTGAAATCCTAGTTACCACGGGATGACAATCCCATGATAGAAACAGAACAAATAGGAACAAAATTAGCGTAGCTGCTGTTTAAACTAAGAAAATGAAGATTTGTTAAACCAGAGCTAAAAGATTAATAATTAACATCTGATCAGATATAACTGCAGGAAAAGTTGAGATGGATCATTCGAATGCTTGGCTAAAAAGATGTGTCTTTAATCTAGATTTAAACAGAGAGAGTGTGTCTGAATCCCGAACGTTATCAGGAAGGCTATATGAGCGCAGTCTTTAGTGCTCAAGTGTATCTCTTGTTGGAGCAAATGGCTATACACATTTATCATATTTTTCTGGAATTTTTCAGGGTGTAAAGGAGATTCTATTGGTTGATTTGGTGGGTGTCTTCATGTCTTCTCCGTATCACTGTGTATTTCCATCTGTTTACCACTTAATATCTGTCTATATGAGGCCTCAGGCCCGCGGAGGGGTTAGCAGGAAAAACAGGTTGTAACTGTAGTCAATAATAACATCTGACAACTGTACAGCTCGTTTATGCTTACAAGAAGTTCCTGGTTTTATTGAAAAGTTCCTGCGAATGTGTGTTACCTTACTATTTTGAGTATTACTATATTTTCTGTATGAACAATGATATTTTGGTTATTTGCGTTTTAATGAAGATTTATTCTTTTAGATTTTGCAATGGAAGGCATTTCTGTTAAAGCCCCAGGAGTTTAATAGATTAAAAAAAAAAAGTTTAGAAGTTCATTGAACAACTACACGCACTCCAAGTACACACAGTACTCCTTTTGTTGTTTTTGACACTGCCCCATTCTGATATAATGGAATAAAGTACTATGGTATGTTTTCTTAATGGTCCGTATATTTATTTATTTTTTCAGTTTTAAAACATCCCAAACAAATATTTTGTATTTCCAGATTTTGCTTTCAGCTTGATATGATTCAGCTGTTTCGTATTTCGAAGTAGAAAAATGCATATGGTGAATTTAAAGTTGACGTGCTGTAATGCGTTTACATGCACGCTTGAGGTGTAAAGAACAAGGTGTTTTTAAACTCAACAAACATAGGATGTGAGAAGGGCGGGTTTACTACAATAGGACACTAACCAACCACCAAATTCTACATATTGAGAAAATATATAGCAATTTTTATTTTTATGGCAGAAAATCTAAATGCTTAGCAACATAGTATTGATTGTTTATAGCTGGTTTAAATGGTGTTAAAGTAAGGTGTTAAGTTACTTTTACTGGTCTCATGCCTAAATCGGATGTAAATGTTAACATGTTTATGAAATAATAAACAGTTCGCTCTCAAAAATAAAGGTACAAAAGCTGTCACTGGGGCGGTACCTTTTCAAAAGGTACATGTTTGTACCTAAAGGGTCCATTTTGGTACCTTTTTAAAGGTACTGAAGGTGTAAATATTTCAATCTAATAGTGTACCTTTTGAAAAGGTTCCACCCCAGTGACAGCTTTTGTACCTTTATTTCTGAGAGCATTTAAAAAAGTAAACGAATAAATAAAAACTGGTCATGTTTCAATGAGAATAGATCAAGTGTCGCTTATATTCTTATATAATGGCATAGTCATTAAAACAAAGCAGCTCTTTTGATGAAATATGGTTATAATATTTTCCAGAGCACAGCAGTAGCCTGTTTAATAAGTAATGATCGCTCTTAAAAGATTAAAACAGATCTATAAATAAAAGTACAGCAACATTAAGTGACAGCTGGTGGTTCATTCAGTGGTGCATCTCATCTGATGACTTCCTCCCATGCGCTTTTCATGAGATTACATCTTATGCAAGAGTGTGACATCATGAGTTTACAGCGTGAGACAAATGACGTTTGTGGTGAAAATGTGAATCACAATACCATGATTGCTTTATTTTTCTTGGTTCTAATCTCTCTTTGTGCATAAAAGTGCATTATTTAAATATGGCTGTGGGTTTGATGGCCACGTTCGTACTCAAAACCCAAAATATTTCCCACAATCCAACCCTTGTTTTTCTACCATCATTGCCATAATGGCCTCCTTCCAGACGAGACGGACTAATATATTTTTTCTTGTGAGAGTGTTTGTGCGCTTCACGCTCAGGAATGTTGACGACCGAAGCGGGTCTCCTGGTATCCCTTTTTAGAGGCTGTGAAACGAGGCCCTGCAGATGTGTGCTTAGACCCTCACTGAGTTTGATCACAAGGGTCCGTGCAGCTGTGAAGTTGAGTATCCAGTGAGCTCTGATATGAACACACATGTCCAGAGGGGGAGAGCGATCTCTAGCTGGTGTGTTGTCTTTCAGGAGCTGTTAGGATTTTGTACTGATGTGTAATGATGCTGAACACAAATGACTTGCTCTGAAATCCCCAGAGTGGAGCTGTTAATGAAGCGTTTAGATTGTGTGATTACTGGAAACGGGCACGAACAGGACCAAAGATTGGTTTTTCAAGTCATGACGTTTAACAGCGCAATGTGAATATATCAAATAATGAATTATAATTAATAAATACAAAATTCGTAAAAAATGTACATTTGTTGCTTTAATCCCTGCTTTTTAATTTTAAAGAAATATAAACTTTTCAGTGTTTTATATTTTGATGTTAGTTTTTAATTGCATAAAGTCAAATAATATGGAAATGATGGAAGAATTTATTCTGTTTTATTTCATTACTTTATTTTCTTTGTTCAAATATATCAGTCAAGGTAGCCTACATATTTTTAGGTTTGTATTACATGCTGAGTTTGTCATGAATGTTTTGTCTTGGCCATTAAGACTTAAATAGTATATTCTAATAATTTAATAAAAACAAATTAAAATGGTGAACCAGGATATATTGCAATTAATTATGCCCCATATATAGAGTCCATATTAAGGGATTTTCCTAGCATTGAAGCAATAGAGCTGTTCATTTTTGATTTATGACATCCAATTTCAGGTCAATCCAGAGAGCTAATTCTGCATGGGTTCCTGTGGGAATTTCCTAGTGGTTTTCAATTTGCGTAAGATGACGTCTGAGGTTATTATTTGAAGAGACTTTTACTGTTTGTTCTACAATGCCGTAAAATAGCATACCTCAAATCGATTTTTCTTTAAGCAAATTTTGTGTTTTAAAATATACCTTGCTAAAAAGTTGCCATGTTTGAACTATCATTCAGCTATCTTTTGGATATGTTGATATGTTTTAATCAAGTTATGTTCTGCCCTTTCTTGATTCAGTTGATTTATGTGATCAAAATTCTTTATTCCAGATAGACTGTCTTGCATTACTGTGCACGCACTCATACACGCACAACATATCTATCTAGAGACCTTGGAGTGCTGTGATTCAACAATGAGGTCAACCTGCCAGCGGGCAGAGCTGAATCCTTCACAGGGACGCCCAGCTCTTTGACTCAAGTGGAGGGCTTATCGTTTATCAAACCCTCTTCTGTTCTCTCAGCTACAGTCGCTCAATGGGCTTTTGTTGTCAGAGATGCAAATGTTTTGGTGGGGTGACGTGTCTTTGGAATATTGTTGCCTGGATCTCATTCATCCAGATGGCGTGCACACAACCCAGGGGTGGCTATGACGTCATGTTTGAAGACATGGAGAATTGCGAACAACCGTCTAGACGGCGACAATCATTTTGTTTAAACATTTCCATCGTAGAGAAATCAGACTGGTTTCTTTTTAGGATTATGTTTGTTGTGGGAC
>JAUYWG010000046.1:15429820-15460735 GCA_034779775.1 Enteromius afrohamiltoni | reverse complement strand
TCATTTACTTTTGCAAAAAAAAAAAAAAAAAAATATATATATATATATATATATATATATATATATTTTGTCCATGTAAAATCTAATAATTTAGCAATTAATTAATTAATTCGGAAAAAAATCTACTTAATTTGATTCTTTGAGTTTTTAATGTAACAAACATAATTCCACAAAAAAACGGACTGTGTTTTTTTTATTCTGTCCTCTTTCGACAGTAAGACAAACCATATGTTGCATTCCAGTCCATGGAGAATGATTTTGAGACTCTGCGGCAAAGCTATTTTCCCTTTGTATGAGTCAATACATGTCAACACCCTCTTCAGAACTGAGAGACTCAAGCCCAGCCGAGATAAACACCCGACACCCAGCCTCAGTCCCGGACACATATGTGCGTCTCTTAGCCTGGGCTGTAACAAGACACACGGATGATTATACTGTGTTAAATAGCCCAGTGTGCTCTCTTCCTGTTGAATGAATCATTGATAAGGCAGCGGTAACCCATCCTTGTTGGGGGGGGTGGGGTAAAGGTATTGGGGGCCATGCAATAATTAGAAGGCGTCCTCTCACCTATCTCACTGATTCAAAGCTCAGATTCCCTCCATTCAGGATGATGAATGTGTACACAAATAATGGCAGTCATGACAGCGTGGAGTTTCTTGAAAAACAATGGAATTCGGTGCTTGCAAACATAGAAAATAAGCATTATTAGTGGTCCTACTATTAAAGTTGTGATGAAATAGAAGTATCTTTTCAATCTATATTTAAGCATTAACTTTAAACCATCGCTTCTGGTAATAAGTCATAACTATGGTTCTTCCAGTAATAGTCCATCTCCTGTTGTCCTCTCACATTAAAATCATAGTACAACTGTTCTGGGCTGTTTATGCTTTGTGCATATTTCTCTCCTTACACAGATGACACAACTTTTTTACAGGAGAAAGCCATATTATGGATAGAGGACTTGTTTTTTTTAGCAGGAAACAACAGTTAGAAGTTAGGTTTATTTCTTAAAAAGACATCATTTCACTTCACAAAATGTTCATTAATGTTTAGCTGCTTGAACTCTCATTCTGACGGTACCCATTCAGGATCCATTGGTGAGTGAGTGAGTGTAAGTTGGGATATGTATTTAATATTTAAAAAATGACATTCAAAACCATTTTATTTCTTATTTATAAAATAATAATATTTCAAAGTTTCATTTTTTTCAGTTATATATTTTAAAAGTATGTACGTAATGTTATGATGAAATGAATAAATAATGTTATGTTGTATTTAACTGATAATAATGTGCTGAGTTTCTCATGGGTGTGTGCTTTAAAATTGAAAAATTCCTGCTTCAGTCCAGCTGGACACTTTCACTGAAATATTAGTAACGCTATAACTATCCTCTATCCTCCAGATCACATCAGTCCATACATACAGTCCAGCTGTCAGCAGAGGTGGTTCTCCCTTTGGACTCAACCTTTACATTCACACTTCCAGCTGTGTTTCTTGTCCAGATGTGCCACACCCCTGCAGCGAGAGCTCCAGCCCATTTCATCTGTGAAATATTAACTGTCCTTTATTTCCTTGTATAAACACGAATAAAATACTATTTTCTCTGCATATATATCCAGGTGTCATTATGCCAAAAACTTTCTGTTTGATGGTCATTTGAGACACGAGTAAAAGCAGCACTGAAACACTCAGGCATCACCTGTTGAAGACTCAGCTTTTATGTGTCATCACTTCTGAAATGTTAGACCAGAAACACAGAGATTATCTGCACTCTCAGATACCAGCCCTGAATGCAGAGTCGAGGATCATTATTCTTATAATGCACTAATATTTATAGCTGCAAATGAAAAACACTGTTGATGAATGAATGAGTCTGTACATTCATGCTTGACATAAAATGGCATGAATTTATTCCAAATAATCCTGTCTCTCAGAGGGTCCGGATGACCCTTTGTCCCAGTTCATCACGGCTGATCACTTTGACCTCACTGAACTGTTACTGCTAGCTCATGTGTTCTCAATAGAGAATTGTACATTAACTCATCAGGGGGTCTGGCTGCCCAGCATGCAATTAGAATATTTATATAATAATATTAAGAATATTTGGAGATATAGGCTAGCCTATTGTATAGATAATTCATTGAAACCTGCATAGATTGATACACAGTACATAACATGCTACGTTCATGCTTCTTGCTTATTTCTGTGGACTTGCTCCGTCTATCTCTCCATGTGTTTGGTTGCCATCGGTTACCTGTCTGTAAACAAACAGTAGTGTTGGAAGTGATTCGTGGAATGATGCGCGCTGAAGTGCTTGCCTATAAATAATGTACAGCAATACCGTTCGAGATCTGTCGCGCATGCGCAAACGTGTCCACGGTTCTTCACAGGTGCGCGTACACCTGTCAGCGGTGCACAGACTGCGCTTCATCAGAGTGACGGACGAGATTCAAACACACGGTGAGCTTACACATATTCAGTTAATATGTATTCCAAATCTTGTTCGAGGTATTTCTAGGCAGTTTTATATTTCTTTGATGTAATTTGGCGCATTTTGGAGAAGCTAAAACGATGCAATGCAAATAGTGTTACGGTCCGATATTTTATTTGCATTACACGTTTTCAGTTTATACAAAACGACATGCAATTAGGCTAATATTTGCATAGTAATATAATTGATACATAAAGTAACAGAACATTTCAAATGTAAGAGCTTTTACTTATGTAAGGCGTTACTTATTCCAAGTGTTATTTAATAGGTCAGTGACACATTAACGGTTCTCTAATGCCTTGCGTGTATAAGTTATGGTAACTTTCTTTCGTAACATTAACAAATTTTAGCCCTATATATCTTAACAGATTGCACTTTCAAATAGTTAAAGTAGATTATCTGTTTTTTCATTGTTTACTTAAATAAGTATAAAAAATAAACAATTAAATACATTAATAAATTGCTGTCTTACGCTATTTCACCTTCATCTATATAATACAGTCTGATATTATGGCCTAATGAAAGTGTTTCCATGTCTGAAACACACAGACACAGCTTAAGCATTTAGTTATTAACCACAAATGACTGTACATATTCCAAAGCAAACTCTGTTTTATTTCACAGGGAGAAGGTGGCTAATTGATTGACACATGGAGCTAATTGGATCCACTCAGATGGCCACTTACACTCGGCCAAAAACAAGCCATTTCCTACCAGCCATATCCACCACAGCATCCAGTTACAGGAGCTACCAGCCAGCATTGACCCTCAACCATAATTCAAACATGCCCTGGAAGACTAATTCGTATTTTAGAAGTGGCAGCGCTATCCCGAATGTATCAGCCCTTCAAAGAGAAAACCTAGACTTGGTCCGGGCCAAGACCATGTTTTACCCCTCTAACAGGACAGCTCTCAGTACACGCTACATGCCAGAAGACTGGTTCAAGTCCAACCATAGTAACTACAGGGAGTCTGAGTCGTCCCGGAACAGTGCCGAAAGGCTTCGGAGGGACACAATCCGAATGATCCAGGACAAGGACCAAATGACCCGCAAAACTCAGGACACCACCAGCAAGAATATTGGAGAAAGACTAAACGACATCAGCTTCTGGAGATCAGAGCTCAATCATGAGATAGACAACATGGTGACAGAGATATCAGCGCTGACTGATGTGAAAAGAAGACTGGAAAGAGCACTTGCTGAGACTGAAGGGCCACTCCAGGTTATACAATTAATATATCATTTTTAAAAAGTAATATGTGAATAATGATGTAAATAATATACATACATACATACACATTTATGTGTATGCATGTCTATATATAAGAAATCTGCATAATAATTATACACAATAAATAAACATTTAATAAATATGATATAATATAAATAAAATAGAACACTATTTGCACATTTCACCTCTCAAAACAAATTTAAAGGTCATGTCTTGTGTTTACTACTGTAACAAATATTCCATTCGTGCTTGGAATGCAAGCATGGCAAAGTTCTAGCAGTTTTCTATCAGCTCCACACCTAATTTGGGTCACAGCGATCTAGCTAAAGACCCAGTAACTAGAAAAGACCACAGTAGAGTGTCAGGTGACCCATTGTTAGAAACCACTTGGTAACAGAACCTAGTGGGCTGTAAGATATGCACACTCAATCACACTGAGCACAAAGCACATGAGATCTGCAGTGACCTCAATGTGTCCCACCTCTGTCTTTACAGAATTACCCATATGTGTCACAGTAAGAGACCGTTTCCACAGAAACCGCGTCAAAACATGCTGACTACTAGTGCTGGATGAGTTCCAAAATAGTGTAGTGACGCTGCTGTCACCTAACAGGACAGACCACGAGAATGATCACAAGACGTTTCCATAGTGATGTAATTGCTTACTAGAGCTTCCGTTGTCACATTTTGAGTAAGAACATGTGATCCTGTGAGATAGATGTTCTGTCATATTATTACTTTTGTAAAAGTTCTATCTGCACTGAACAATTTAAAAAAATCGATGAAATGAAATGAAATTGCATGTAAAATATCTAAAATAAAATAAAAAATAAAAAAAGTTAAAAAACTTTTAAAAAGTTATTGCATTATATTAAGTATTATATTAAATATTCTCACGCTTTTACTCTTTCCAGGTTTCTCAGGAATGTTTGTTCCACAGAGAGAAACGGATGTCGATTGATCTGGTTCATGATGATGTAGAGAAAGATTTAATTAAGGTGAGGTCACCTGAAATTCCATCTAAACAAATGACACCTGTCATCATTAGCAAATTATTTTGTGAGGGGTTATCTTAAGCCCTGCACTTCTGTTTTCACTATAGCTTTCTAGAATACCTGATTTGGATTGGTCAATTGTGGCACTCTAAAGTCAAATATTTTATATTTAAGGCCACAAACTGTAGCCAAAAGTAGCTTACCAGCTGGTTTAGCAAGCTGTGTTAATTTCAAGTCTCATTTATAAATGAATCATTGAACTACTATAAAATTCAGCAGTCATAATTTCTATATTTGCCTTTCTTTTGCAGGAAGTGGAAGTGATAAAGTCATGTCAAGAGAGAATGAGGCGGCATTTAGACAGGGCTATTGCTCAACTAGCGTGAGTCTTGCAGAAAGCATTATTAAAAAAACAAACAAAACAAACAAACTCTAAAACAACCCAAAATGCAATTTTGCCCTCATTTGGTCAAGTTTGGCAAATTATCAAAGCATCTCTGAAACAGCATGACAGCATGAAACAGTGATTATGTTGCTTATTATCCTTAGGTCGAATCGTGCAGCACAACACGAGTTGGAGAGAGATTTGAGTGACAAGGTCACAGCACAGAGAATTGATGATAGGTGTCACCATCTCAGGAACACCTCTGATGGAATCAGCTACTATAGAGGGATCGATCGCATGGACCCATCGTGAGTTTTAATACAAAGTTCTGGCATGAATCTCTAGATGGCACAGTCCAATAGGTCTAACATCATTATCACATGTTGCAGCTGATTGGTTATTTTTGTATCATTCAAATACTTAGCTATTGCTTGCTATATAGTAGTTGCAGCATGCTTCAGAAACCCTCCACCTTCCCCAGCTCCACATTTAGAGATTTTCTATGAGGTTAGAAAGTGGCAGTGATGGGTGCAGTGTTTTACCCAAAGTTGAACATTCTTCAACTCCCAGCGCTTTTTGCATTTAAAAAAACTTCTGAGACGTGTCATGATAGTTTTAATTAAGGAAAGACAATTCTGTTTTTAGAATGCGTTACGGTCAGGATAACCAGCCTAATAATGTTATAATTTACTCTGCTTACTCTCTTAATGGTCTCAACAGTATCAGTCTTCCAGACTCCTGGTCGAAGTTCACTGACAACAACATCCTGCATTCTCAGAGCGAACGCGCCACCTCTCACAAACTCCGTGATGAGATTGAGATCCTGCTCAACGCCACTTCAAACGAGATGTGGAACCAGTTTAACTCCGTAAACGTGTCCTTTACCAACCGCACCTCTGAGATGGCAGACGCCAAGAACAATCTGCAAACCCACCTGGCTAAGGTAACTACAGAACTACAGAACATCACACCAACCACTCATTCTTAACCGGATGTTTAGTAAAAACAGGATATATCGTACTTCCTCCTTACCACTTCACTTTGACTGGACATGACCCAAAATAAAGTGCCTGCTTGTTTATACCCTAAAGATGTAGACAGGAAGTTCTAAACACTGAAGTCTGTTGTTAAGGATTTTAATGAAGAGCATGAAGAAGCCCGATCAGCTGTCTATAATGTTTAAGCTCTTGACAGCTGTTATAAGAAGCATGAGGTAACCGATAAAGAACCATCATTCATGATGCAGATTGGTCAAAATGAGATTACATCAAATCGTGTTGGTGAGGGAGTGTGTGTCTATGTAAGAGATGACACTCGATCCTGGATATTTTTATGACCATTATGTATTTATATGGATGATATGGGCTGTAACGAGGACTATAAGCCCTTTCAAATCCTTCACACATTGGTCAGTTTTACGCAATTTTGAAAATATTTAAGTAATCACAAATCCACAAATAATAAATAAAAAATGAAATGAAATGAAATAAATTAAATGTATATAAATAATTATTATGGTCATAATAATTATCATTTATAATGAATAATAATAAATCTGCTAAATTTGTTTTGTGTACTCTGAGGGGTTTGATACTCCTCTTCCCGTTCAGTCCTGGCATGGTTGTGTGCATGGGTGGGAATTTTGCCCAGAACAAAACCATACCAGTCTAATTTCAGATTAAAGTGCTTTAGACTGTCAATTATGATATATAGAGTAGAAGTAAGTGTACTTGACTGGACCTTTTTAACTATGAGAGGGTCAAGAAGTCAGACACAAAGAATAACTGACTTTGTCACTTTTTCAATCAACTCACTTTCTCTTTTTTGCCTCTTTGCTTCCACTTTCAGACCCTTCAAGAAATCTTCCAGACCGAGATGCTGATTGAAGCTTTAAAAAAGGCAATCCGAGACAAAGAGAACCCACTTAAAGTGGCCCAGACCCGGCTGGAAGAGAGGTCTCGCAGACCCAATGTGGAACTCTGCAGAGACAATCCTCATCACAGGTAATCACCCCCATATATTTGTCAAGATACAAAATTTCCCTTACAAAATTCAATCTAGATGCAAAAATCAGATGCAAGCCTCAGTTTTCCTTGTTTTACTCCCTCTCTCTTTCTTAGGCTGGTCACAGAGGTAAGGGAGATTGAAGACACCATTCATAAACTGAGAGAGAGACTGATGGAGGCCGAGAACACTCTCCAGACCCTGGTGAAGACCAAAGTTGCTCTAGAGCATGACCTTTCGATCAAAGCAAACTCTCTGTTCCTGGATCAGGAGAAATGCATGGGCATGAGGAAGAGTTTTCCCAGCACTCCTCGTCTAGTGGGATACAGCTAGGACTTCCAGAATCTTCTCTAGAAGTTGCTTAACCATTAACCTAAATCCAGAATTGAACCTTTAAAAGATGAACTACAAGATTAGCATCAAAACAGCTTTCTTTTTAATCCTTTAAATTAAGTGGACTGACAATTTACACCTTACTGTTACTGTTTCAGTAACTCAGTTCAGTAAGTTGAGCACACTGTGATGATTATAATTGATTTCCTCCTGTCATTTGACTGTCCTATTTAAAATAAAGAAATAATAATAATTCCTGAACTGCTAGATAATAGAAAAACTTTATCAGCAAGAGTCAGTCATTATTATAATATTTGCAATCAAAGATTAAAATGATCCTTTTGAAAAATGGTTTCTAATAAATCCAATACATATCAGGGAAAGGAAAAAAATCCTCCTATTTGTTTAGTAATCCTTAGTATTAAGAAAACAATGAAAGATTTCAAATACAAAGCTGAGTTTATCAGTGCTCTTAAGAACTCCAGACATCTGTTGACCTGAGATTGTAAACAGGTTTGTTTTCTGCTCAGGTGTGACGTGATTCTGACAGTTCGCAGACAGTGGACAGAACACCTTGCCTCTGTTTGTTTAGTTCAGAGGTCCACTTGGGGGCTGTCACTGATAAAGTGATCTTCACTCCACACTTCCCTGAGTACAGCAAAGCACAGTGGAGCTGTAGTTCTCATGTTCTTCTGAAGTACAAACACACACTTCAGAAGCAGATGCCACCGGCAACAAGACTCACGGTTAAGTATACACACAGCATCTGGGTTTATTGATTCAAAGGGGGAACGTGTTTGCTCCTATAAACAACACACTGGCGTTCTGCTCAAACATACACTTCAAACTCTTTACATAAATCATAAGTCTGCTGCTGTAGGCTGAACGCTGAACAAGATGCGCTTGAGATTAGGTGCATCAGTAAGAATAATGAGTTGTGTGCTTTCTGACAGAATGCTTATGCTAATATATACACACAGACATCTCAGAAGACACAATTAAGGCTTATTTGCTCTCAGATTTTTGCCTAGGATTTTGCCAGTCAATACTTCATTTAAAAGTTGAATAAATAAGCTTTCCATTGATGTATGGTTTATTAGGGTAGGACTACCCTATTTTGCTAAGATACAACTATTTGAAAATCTGGAATGTGAGGTAGCAAAAAATATATATATATATATATATTATGGAAACTGCTTTTAAAATCTTCCAAATGAAGTCCATAGTATTTCATATTACTAATACAAAAGCATGTTTTGATGTAATTATGGTTTACATTTACAAAATATATTTTAAGAATATGATTTTTTGGCATTTTGGCAATAAAAACTAAAAAAATAATTAATAAATTGACCCTTTAGCTACAAATATATACCTGTGCAATTTGTAGTATGACTGGTTTTGTGGTCCAGGGTCACATATATACAGTAGTTGATAATTTGATATAGTAGAAATTATTTGTACATTGAATTTTGAACTTTTGATCATAGTCTGGTTCATTTGAGATGCATAATTTAAAATCTTTTCTGACGCTTTTCTTTGCTTAGGAATTAGTAGTAATCATTCAAATATGTTTTACACTAATTTCCCCCCATGTTTATAAGAATTGGAGGTCAGTAAAATTGTTTGAAGGAAGGTATCATGGTTACAACAAAATAAATAAAAGTAAATAAATAAAGCAGCACCACCATTTACTTACATAATACTGATAAGAAAACAATTTTCTGAGCAGAACTGGCTGCTGAAAATTAAGCTTTGCCATCACAAATTACACTTCTAAATATAATACACATTTTGAACAGTAGTGTAGGTTGGAGTCGATCCTAAGTCACTGGTTCTCTTGAGTTACACTGTGCTCAAGATGTCTTGCTCAGGAACGCTAGCACAGAGATGGCTCACTGTCAGCTCCAAATCTTCCACACCACATCAGTTCTCTTGTTCAGCGACTGACAGACTGTTGACTCGTCGTGTCTGTTGTAAAGGAAAGTAATGCACAAAGTAAATATTCTTTTCAGGTTTCTTATCATGGCTTCCTGCCTATACTGAGTACACAGTGGTCCTCAGAGTCTGCTACAGTAGTCAGACAGGAGCAGTATTGATTTCAGCATGTCTGAGCATAGTACTTGAGAGCTTCATTCCAGATACCCAACTCTGACCTTTGAAATATTGCAGAAATGTGTTGCTTAAGATAAATATGACTCTGTTTGACCAGATGTTGACATAAAAAGGAGATTCTGGAGGCCTTATAATGTATCTGATTTACTGATTAAGGGATTGGTCATTTTCCTACAGATAATATTTGCATTTCATGATTTGTAGGCTCTTCGTGTAGAGTTATGGGAAGGTCTTAAAGTCTGCTAACTAGTTTTCACTGTCATCATGGCTTCTTTGCTACCTTATTTTCACATCTTAAGTGTGGTTCTCATGGTTTCCAGCAAAGAAAACACACAGATGAAGATCTGAGTGGGCCCTGCCAGCCCACGAGAGTCATCCGGTGGCCAGCTGTGCCTGAAACTTATGTTGGATCTCACGGTTTTCTTCTCATTGGGTTGTACACACAGACCACCACTTTAGTGCATATCAGCCAACAGTACAGTGTAGTCATATTCATTTAACAGTTTGAATTTCGGTGTGGTCCAAACACAGCTGGGCACTGGTGAAATGGGGCAATTTTTCACTTTACACACAGTTTACAATCTTGAAAGTCGCCCAGGTCAATAAAAATACCATGGGAGTGTGTGTAACTCTTAGCCATTCAAAGTCAAACTAAGGTTAAAGTGATTCTTCATGACTTTATCCGATTCAAATTCCAATCATCATGACTCCGATTCAGTAGTTCTTTTAGCACTTTTGAGGGAGCAGATATATGACTGGCTTTTTTGTAAATACGTTTGACTAAATTATTTAAAATAACTAGCTCATAAGTGTCATTTGTTCATGAATCAACAACAAATAACAATGTGTTGAAATTTACAACAGTCCTGGTCGTCAAAGCTGAATAGCCTAGCAGGATTGCTGATATCCATGGTTGCCAGGTTTTCACAACAAAACCAACCCAATTGCTACTGAAAACTAGCTCAAAACTAGCCCAAACACTTTTCAAGGGTGGTTCCCCAGTAAAAATTCCAGGGGTAAAATACACGTTTTATATGTGATTCCATTGCGATACTCTCTTAAACGGTGGAAGACGTACATTAAGTCACAGAAGAAGTGTAAATTATGTTATTTTTGTTTTCTTTACGCAAGAATAAGTATTCTCGTAGCATCGCAAAAGTGAAGTTAAGCCACTGATGTCCCATGGACTGTTTTACCGATGTTTTTGCTATGTTTCTGGACCTGGATCATTTTAGTTGTATTGCTGTCTATGGAGGGTCAGATGGCTCTCTGATTTCTTCAAAAATATCTTCATTTGTGTTCCGAAGATGAACAGAGATCTTATGGGTTTGGAACAACACAAGGGTGAGTAATTAATAACAGAATTTTCAATTTTTCGTGAACTAAACCTTAACCTCTAAACTAAACCAAACCCTTATCAATTAGTTTTGAGTAGCAACTACTTATGACCTTGAGGAAGAAGGATGTTTCCATTCCCAATTATCACTCCTCTGACATATCTATCCTCCCTTCCCTTCATTCCAGAAAGCAATCCAGAGCCTACTCATTCTGAAACAGCCTCTACCATTGTGTATTTCACATTACCGAGCTCTTAAAATCTCTCAGCATTACATAATGAGAGTTACTGACAGAGGAGAGGTTCTCTTATTCCACCCTTCCTTTCCCTCTTTAGCTCTTTACATCTATGTCAAGACTACATACTTCAAGCCAAAACTTTAGTTGGGGACGTGCATGCTTTTCTGTCCTCAGCGAAAGACACGATTCAGTGGACACAGAAATAACTGGCCTTAGCCCTCTCCTCTTAACCCTGTCCTCAGAGAATGTACTCTGGAATCTTCACTACAGTCTTGACATATTCAGGATTTATTTTAAACCTCCGACCAGCCAGCCAACTTTTTTCTCATTAGAGTCCTCTCATTAGATCTTCACATTTCTCTGTAGAGATTACACAGGGATAACAGTATCCTATTTCATCGAAATTATTTATCTTTGTTACTTTGTGATAGCTGATAAAAATTATTTAGTGTTTTTTGCTGTTGTTTTTTGGTCCACATAAGCACCACAGGTCAATTTAGACTTTTAATAATAAAAAACAAAGTTTTAATTTAATTATTTGTAAAAAAAAAAAATGTAATTGTACTTTTTTATTGTATTTTATTATATTCTGTTCAGGTATTGATCAAAGAATACAGAAAAAAAATTTAAATGGTTTCCACAAACATATTAAGCAGCACAGCTGTATATTAACATATTTTCATCACCATATTAAAATGATTTCTGAAGGTTAGACTGGAGTAATGGCTGCTGAAAAATCAGCTTTGCCATAACAGATCATATATCAAGATAAAAATTGGTTATTTGAAATTGTAATAGAATATTTCATGCTTTTTCAGCATAAGAGACGTCTTTAAATAAAATAAAATAACATAACATAACATAACATGTGAACAGTAGAACTGAGCTGAAGCAGCACAAAATGGCCTGGGATTGTCATATCTAAACTTGCTACTATAGTGACAGTGGCGCCAGACTATGACATAATGCAATTTATTTCAGGTGCATCCAATAATGATAATGGGTTGGGTAAGCACAGGATGCATTCTGTGTCAGGAAATAGTTCACATTCTACAACCATAGAGCCGTACAGAATACAATGGAAATACAAAGAGAGAGAAAGATGAAATGGTTTGCTCTTCAAGTGCAGAATGATATACTAAAACACAGAACAGGAAATCTGAAGTAGACAAGATATGCTGGCACAGCTACCCTGATCAACTGCAGTTAAACCACAACACAACGGGTAGAAGGGAAATCCCTGTTGTTCGTGATTGTGTGACCTCAAACGTCATTCGAGCGAAGCTGTACAGGATTATCAGCTCTGTAACATTCACACAAAATATCAAAAAAGAACCAACAGCCAGGAGCCAAAAGTCTGTCTGCTAAAAGTCTGAAGACTTCCCTTGATCGATCGTTTAAATGGCCTAATGATCTTACCGTCGACCAGTTTAAAAAAAAGGAAGCTAAATTTGTGGGCGCAGTCTCTCCCGTCCTCTCTATCTCCTGCTGAATCATGCTGTGGGATGATTCAAGTGTACAGTCTCTGCTTTTATACGCTGGTGTTTATTTATGGCTTCGTCTCCAGGGAAACCAGAGGAAGTGTCACACACAACATCAGAATGGGAACTAAGGGAAGTGAGATTGAGAGACCAGATCACAAATACATAAATATAAGTCTATAAGCTTGTTTTGAGTGTGTGTGTGTGTGTGTGTGTGTGTGTCGTTTACACTGGTGCTGTATGTGTGAGCTCAGGGCTCATAATGAAAACATGATGACAGGTCTGAATGAGTATAATAGTAACCAAACATCTGTGCAGTCCTTGAAAGACCTTTATTTACTCTCACCCCTCGAGTCATAAAAGGGGTTGGTTGTTTTTATTCCCACAGACAGTCTGTTTTTTTTTAACTGCCTTCTTTATAAGTTTCTTTACTGGCATCCATGGTTTCATGAAGAACCTTTAACATCCATGGAACCATTCCATTCCACAAAGTGTTCTTAGTAGTGAAATAAGATTACATTTTCTGTTAGAACTTCTAAAGTCTGACTCATTCTACAGCTAAATTTGCACAGGGTGTGAAGTTGATAACTTTGTTGAGTTTCCTGCAATTTTATGGTGATAACAAAGCCCTTACCTGGTGAGTACGTCTCTCTGAAGGCATCACAGCAGATAGGCGTTCTCTGGTAACCCTGTCATTTACGAGTTTTGTTTTCCCTTGAGGTTAGGAGTACTCTGTGGGTAGACTTATTACGTAATGCTTGTGTTTGGTAAAGTCTATAACGGGGTTTGGATGAAGTCTCTAAATTGAGCAAGAGAGAAAAACAATAGGATTGATCACAATCCTATTGATACTTTTGAAATATATACTGTGTGTTTTAATATAAACATAATAAATAAACACAGCATAAACACATATATTATGTAAACAAAGACTTTTATTTTGGTTGTCATCAATCATGATTAATCATTTGACAGCAATAATATATATATATTAGTATTTATCAATACAATAAATAAGAAGACTGCAAATGTCATGCTATTAATTTATTGTTTTATGGCAACCAAAGCATACTCTTAAATATAAAAATGCTTAAAAGGTTATTTACAGCGATGTTATGGAAGAACCATTTTTGGTACCACAAACCATTCAATCAAAGGTTCTTAAATCTCTTATCTTTTTATAAACTGAAGAATCTTCTTTTGCCAAAAAGAACCTTTAGTGAAACAGAAAGGTTCTTCAGATGTTCTTAAGGGAACCATTTAGACAAACAGGTTCCTCTGTGGAACTGAGAACTAGCACCTTTAGTTTTATAAAAGTGCACAGCCTACAGTTAACAGAAAACAATTATATTAGTTTTATGTATTTCAATAGATTTTAACATTTTCAGAAGATAAAGTGACTGTTGTGATGTTAGATTGCTATGGGTGGTTGCAGGACATACAGGATTTTTATACTGGCAAAGATCTCTAGGTCTTACATTATAACCAGTACCTACACTTTCAAAAAAAAAAAAAGAATTATATATATAAATATATATATACATACATATATATATATATACATAAAAGCTGGGGTTGTACCTTCTAAAATGGTACACCTTTGCAGATAATCTATTTTGGTACCTTGAAGGCACATATCATTTGAAGTGTTCATATTAGTACCTACAAAGTCTACTTTCTGAAAAAGGTATACCACCCCAGTATCAGCTTTTGTAGCTTTTTTTAAAATGTAATAACTTCTGCTAACCAGAGTAAAATCACTTTAACAGATGGCCTTGGTGGTTTTTTTCTGTTTCCTTTGCAGTGTGTGAAAGGTCTTTCTTTTTCAGCATGAGCTGTTCCAGGGCATGAAGATTGTCTTTAAACAATGATAATGCCTGTGTTCCTATCAGTGGAAAGGTCCTTGAGTTTGTATATTAGGCATGTATACAGAGAATCAAGCACTTTTATCATGGACAAATGCTGTTGTTGGTCTTTTGTTTCCAGGGATTTAGAGTCAAGGAGTCAAAACCACTTTACAAACCCAAACAAGTCTAATAAATCCTGGATAAATATTTTAAAATGTGGGTACACACAAACACTTAACCCACGTACCCACCCCAAAACACAAACCCCTGCTGCACTTACGTCTGGCCTTGTCTCTCAGTGACTCACAAATATAAATCACACACTCTTAATGGCCATAGAGTGTAACATTAGAGCCTGGTCAGGTGGTATATGTGTGTGTGTGTGTGAATTCACCACTTAAACACTACTGGCAAGGATCCCATATTTCCAATCTCTACTCAAGACTTCTGCAAACATTGGCATTTATGGGACTGCCACAATACCTAAAACTATTCAAAGACCCAGTACCTGTTACTCTCCCTGAATATAATGTTCTTCTATAAGGATATTACACATAATGATGCACTTATGGCGTCAGTGCAAATCCTATCATTTTAGTGACTGAAACTTCTCAAAGAAAATGTCCTTTATGGGTGACTTCCAATATAACTGCATTTTTATTGGATGCAGCATTGCTCATAATGGAAATACATCTCCAAAGTTTGTCTGCTCTAATTTTGCTTCCGTTTGTCAGGCAGACAAACAGAAAGGAGGCCATTAAATGAAATAAGTACTCAAGCTAATGATATTTGATCAAAATATATTAATATTTGTAAAATAATTCAATAACATTTATCCATCCTTATGCATTTAGTTAATGGTAAAACAAAAAAAAAAATAATAATAATAATATAAAATAAAATAAAATAAAACTTTTAATTGATGATGAATGAGAAATGCCATAAAAAAAAAAAAAAAAAAAACACATCTGTTTGGTAGTCCATATCTATATGCATAACATTTTTGCAGCTTGCAGTAAATTTCACTTAATTTCACTTTTTTTTTCATTTACAGAAAGTGCATTTTTTATAGCTGAACCACCACGGCCAGACTCATGCTAGGCAGTAAAGTAACAATCACAGCTGTCCTCTCTGAGCAAAGGAAAGTCAAATATAATGGAGGACACAAGACCCCATTTACACACGTCAAGCTTGCATTCCCCATGTTATCTCTAGTTTGTGTAACTGGAACACCAGAACATTCCATAGTACCACAGGGATTATTGCTCCTTGCTTGAGTCAATGGGTGATAAGCAAGAACAACAAGCCACTGTCATGCGGCTGGTAAAAAAAAAAATAATAAAAAAAAGTGTTGACTCTCAAAGATATGCAACAATGTAGCATTTAGATCATCTCACTTCCCACCCTCATATTCCATGACCTTCAAATCCATGTATAATATCTATTCGGATTTGCTATAGCTATGGTTGTATAAGCCCCTCAAGGACACTTATATTGCACTGCGTGTTGAGCTGTTGACTATTAAAATATCATGTAAAGTCTAGTTAAATAGTATGTAAACCAGCAGAGGTAGTGACAGCATAAGAGAGCCTCTGACAACACAATTGACCCCTGATAAGACTGTGAAGTAGGCCTAGGCGTCACCGATCATGCCTTTAAAAACTGACCAAGCACTGGAAGCAAAAACTATACAAATATTATTTTTTAGTTACATTATTTTTCCAAAATCATCATTAAAATAAATCAGCTATGAAGATTTTAAGTTATTCACCGTTGTCCATTGTTATTCCCTGATTATCTGACCACATTATGAACTATCTCTCATATCAAGAGGAACACTCAACACTCTTTCAGCCCTCCCTCTTTTTTTATTGACTTCCCATTTGATGACTGATGTGAGGGAGAGAGGAAGGGAGGGGAATCTCTTGCAGAGGAATTCTGCAAATTCCTGGAGGCCTCCCAAAGGCCAGCTAACGACCTTACTCATTTTCACACAGACGGTATCAGGGAGAACTGAGCGTAACCATTTAACAGGTTTGTATGGCTCAGTCCCATAGCAACCACCAGAGAAAACGAACCGCGCAATTTCCAAATGAGCCAAGAAAAAAAGTCCCCCAAACTATTTGTGCTTGTTTATTTGAACAGCCACAAAAGAAAACATTATATACAGTACAGTACTCCCATTGGACAGAAATATTCCTTTACTGCCTCCTCCATTGCCTTAGAAACAATGCAGAGTTCAAAGTCAAACTAATTCTGTTATGATCATGTGTTTGCAGTTTAGCCATGACTGTAATGAGGATAAAGACATCATTCCAGTTTAAAGTGTTTCAGTTTTACAAGATCTGCAGAACAGTAAGATTAAACAACTTTTTTTAAAAATGTTATTCCTTAACCAATTCCTTGATCATGCCATTGTTTTCTCAGAAGAACATAGCTTACAAACCTACCAGCACCATTGTATTTTTTTTTTTCTCAACCACGCTGGTATCCATGAGAACCAAACACAGCTCTGGTTGAGTTTGTATGACTAAGTACCCGGTGGTTTTCCTGCGCGCAGTGCGCGCTGTGAATCTGTTGCTATCAGAGGGGCGCGCCTGACGTAGCCACGCAAAAAGGGCGTAGTACTTCCATAATGAGACTCTTTAAAGCTGCCGTTCCATACAGCATATTAATCTAGTCGCAGGGATCTGGACTTTGGAAATACGCAGTACTTTTGACACAAGTGGCGCGGCTGCATTTCGGCGTTTTCATCTATATTTGTGGACTTACTTTCGCTTTGCTCGCAGTAAGTTGGATTTATACTGCAGTACGTTGCCTGTTTATGAGTATTAAAAAGTACGGAGCGGATCAGAGAGGAGAGTAAATATTGCCTTTAGGATAAGAAAAGCCACTTTCATGTTTTGATTCATTCATATAATGATATCTAAGGCTGACTGTGTAGAACGACAGTCATATTGTTGCTTACTTGTTATAGAATATTCGTTACGTTGGTTTTGCACTTGTCAACTTCGTTGTAACATTCTTTTGCGCCAAAACTGATGGTGTACATAATGTCAACTAACTGCGTTGTAAACTGCCATTACTGAAAGATCAAGAAAGTTTTAATAAAGCAAAGACTCATTTATGTTAAAAGACATGTACCATGTGGTAATCGCGTGGCAATATTATATTATATAATTTCATATTCAACTTTTAAAAATGTTCATGTTAAAATAACTATGTTTAATAATAACAGCTTAAATTAAAATAGAGAAAAAACAATATTAAAGGGCATTATTGTAATGAATAATTGGTCAATTATGTATTTTATAATAAAATTAAAAACAAAATCTTTCGGTGTTTGTACAGAACTTAAGGAAACATGCTGCTCCTTTTACTGGGAATCGTCGTCTTGCATGTGGCAGCGCTGGTTCTGCTCTTCGTGTCAACTATAGTCAACGTAAGTATCTGACTTGTCAGTCTATCTACAGTCTCTCTAATATTCAATTGACAATTCAGTCAAATTGGAGTTGTTTATAAACTCAAACCCCAATCAGCCACTGAAACCTGCTTAATTATAATATTTTGGATGTGTTTCACTCATGTTAATGAGTATTCTTTAATCAAACAGTCATGGGTTGTTAACCCCAGCGGCAGTTCAGATCTCTGGACAAACTGCACCATAGATAATGGAGTATCCAAATGTAACCCTGCTGACACTGGAGGTAAGATACTGCTACATTTTTGTTTAAGAAGGAATGCTTAACATTAATTCGAAGAATCTCTCTGGAAAGGGTCAAAGAGCCATCCTCGGTATGTTACACATAGCAGGTTATTCGCGGAGGGCATAACTGTCAGAGCCCCTTTGCCTGTTTACAGCACTTTGTGGTGGGTGTGCCCACTCTGCCTCACACCTCTGTGCTGCCATCTAGGGGTGGGAATGTAAGTGTGCATTTTCAACCCACAATGGACCCCTCTACAACATCAGCTCTGTATAAATAGTCTGGTTGCCGGCTCTGAGCTCGGGCCCCTTGTTTGGGAGGGGAGAGTGCTGGGTAGCAAAGAGGTTTGAGAACATATGGGGTGGGGCAGAGGTAGAGCATTCAAAGATTAGATGTAGACTGATCTGTCTGTAATGGTGTAGCATCAGATAGCCGTCGGCTGAATGTTTCCAGTCACACCCACGCATCAAAATGAGAGCGTAGGGCTGGTTAACACAAGAAAGAACCCAGTTTGAGAGAGAAATATTTATTATTGATGAAACTTATGTTGTCATTTTGTAGTTATTGTTGCCATGTAACATGTATACCAGAATGGTGTTTTTAAATGCATGAAAAATAAAAAAAAGTGTATTTTTAAGTCATTTACATCAATCAGATCACTGTTACACTATTGGCTGTTCTTGGAGGGTGACATGATGTCATAGTTTTGAGCGGGAAACGCCTCTCTGTGCACTTTGGTAATGAGGCGGGATCAGAATGCTTCAGTCAGTTGGCGTAGCACCTATAATGTGGCGTGTTTGTTTAGGGCGTGGTGTGGGGGTTGGCACACAGGGTTTTTCTGTCCCGCTCTCCTTCGCTCGCTCACGTGTGACTGCTATGAATGCTGGAAAAAGGCTGCCTCTTAGTTACTTCTTAAGTTGATTTTTGACGGTCATCTAGGCTATGAAGAAAGTCTTTTCATTGGTGCATGTAGTGGCCAGATTGGTCTTTTAATTTGAATGTCATAGATGACATTTAACTTGCACACAAACAAAACTGCACTTAATATATATACACCTTCATGTACAAGATTCAGTTGACAGTGATAGTAAATGCTTTTACAGTACACTGTTACAAAAGATTTTTAAATAAATGTTTTTCGGATCTCTGTTCAATAAACAAATCCTGAAAATACTCAAACACAGTTTCCACCAAAATATTAAGCAATACAACTGCTCAATTCAAACTCAAGAAAAGAAACAGACATTTTAATATTTCAGTTTCTATTTACCACCATAAATACTTTTTTATTAGTAATATGCATAGCTAAGGATATCATTTGGACAGCTTTAAAGGTGATTTTCTTATTATTTAGATTTTTTTGAACCCTCAGAGTCCTTGTTTAAAAAAAGATCACCCTTACAGTATAATGCATTTCTCAATATATGGCCATCTCACAGCAGCTTTAAAAACATAGACCATGCAGCTGGCATTCGACAAAAGATATTGGTGGTTGCTTCAGCACAATCCCTAGAGGGGCAGGTTTAAACAAGCAATCAAAAAAAGTGTGAAGCCAAGCTGAGATCACCTGAATGGTGTATTTTACACCGGGAGTGATGCGGAACAGCTGGCATGGCGTAGCTACTCAAGACCGGCAGCTAAAGCATGTGTGAAATCCTATTGATCATCCTGTTATAGAGAGCCATTCCATGCACCAAACTGGGGTTATGGCAGTCTAGTATCAGCGCATGAACTTGCACCCCTGTGTTATGTTTTGCGGTGCATATTTATCATGTGTTAAGCCACATTCTTCACACCCAGGACCATACGTGCCTCTCTAAATGCAAACACAAGGCCCCCGCTTTCCAAAACGCACCTTCTATACTGAAATAAAAATCCCTGCCTTGCAAGTATTTGCTGACTGAAATACATAGGGTGTTGTCAAGCTCAGAATGACTACAGCCGCACCTTATATCAGGAAACTCCAAATGTCACAACTCGGTGAGGGTAGATAAACTTAGTAACAGTGAGTAAATAGACTGTACGAGGGGATGCACTTCTATTTTTACTTCATTGTTGAGAGAGAGGCATCGGTAACTGTTGCATTGTGTGGGTGCAAAACAGAACCTAGTATTTATTGATGCATACTAGAATAGTCTCCTCACATGGTCTCGATGGGATGTTTGGAGAAAAACAAATGCCATATCCATAGTTGTTTCCATTCTGAAATTGTTACAAGCACAAACCGTTTATGGGCTTTTCTTGTCCTTCTAGGGTTATCCATGTGTGCCTGGGCTTTACGATTTTGCTGCTAATGAGATCATTGCCTAAACTTTGGATCATTCTTAGTTGCCAACTATTCCCCTGCAAAAGTGCAAAGTAGCCCAATTGTTTATGATCTTGAGTTCAGATTATCCAGGACCTGATCAAATGTTTCTAAGTAATGTAATGTAAACTGGCTTTAGTAGAGTCTGATCTGGTTCTTCTGGATGCTGGAGAAGTGGTTTTACCTATCTGTAGTTGGTTGATCTGCTTTAGGGGTTTGAGAGTTCTAGTGGCTATAAAGGGGAGAGGCAGACACAGCTGAACATGAGAGGAAAGAGAGAGAGAGGTGGAAACCTGATTCTACAGGAATGACCCTAGGATAAGAAATAGACATGCTGGACAACCCATGCATTCCACTTATTACTGCTTGGGCATGAATGGTAAAGCTACGACATGTTTATGCTCATCTTTAGAAATAACTACTGTATTATTTAGAAGAGCAGCAAAACTCTTCCTTAAGGTTGAATAAGGATAGATTTTTGTGAATCAATCCTTTTCACATCCACTGGATGAACGATCATAGCATTGATAGTCAATCAGAATCTGTGCACTGGTGTGGACACTTTACAGTTACAGTTTAATTTATAGTTATTGTTCTTGGTGTGAAGGGGCCTGTATTCATTATTGTTATTCCTTTATGACTTGGATACAATAGATATTTTAGAAAACTAAGGTTGCAAAAGGTTTTTCTGGCTTTCACAGCGATGCCATTGAAAACCATTTGAGGTTTTCACAAATAGTTTTTTAAAGCACTTGGTGTTTCTTAGAGCGAAGAGCATTTTGTTAATCTAAAGAATCTTTTCTCATCATTAAGAAACTTTTGTACAGTAGAAAGGTTCCATGGAATTCATAAATGGAACTGTACACAAATCTTGATTTTTAAGAGTGCACAATGAAAGTCAAAGTTTGGGACCTAGTATGGGCAAAATTTAAAACTAAACATATTTTTCCTAATATGTCAATGCTCAGTAGAAGAAGTCTTTAAACAAAATGAGTAACTACTGATGACAAAATTAGCATTTTAGGTGAAGCATCCCTTTCAAACTCTATTGAGGATAGCAATGTTAAAACAGAAACACTGAACAATTTGTACATAATGAGACATTCCAAAGCCAGAATACACGCTAAACATTAAACAAAAACATCTGCCATGACATTCCTCATCAATCCCAGACTCCCTCAAACCAGTCTCACAGCACGCTATTGACTTTCAATTGATGGAAGAACATATTGTCCAAAGCGTTTGGTCTTGCGAATTTGTTTTTTGGAAAAAAGTAACTTTCATTTAGCAAGGACCAATTAAATAAACACGTATTGTATATTATAGAAAGTTCTAAAATTAATTCATATTAATATTATTGTTTTTACTATAAAAGGCACAAGAGACCTAAGATGATTAAAAACCATGTTGATCAGCAGTGTATGTGCGAAGCGAGTGAAAAGTTTCCTGTTGTAAATTAAAGTCCTAATGCAGACATTCACTTTCCTGTCCACACATGGAAGAGGCTCTAATGCAGGATAAAACTGACACACAGGGGGCTTTTAAAGCTGTCAGATCCTTGGAAGTTGCCGTGTTATGGTCCTGGTGTGTCACAGGAAATCAATATCAGGTGCTGGTAACCTGCTAAGAGCTTTTAGGAACAGAAACCTCGTTATGTGATTGCACGATGCATTAAGAGTTCCTGAATTCTCCAGTGCTCTTTATATCCATGAAACAGCCATCCAAACTTTAAATGCAACAACAAGAGTTCGTTATGAAAGCGACTCACCTCTGTCATTATCAATAATACATATCTAAGTGCACACCAATGTAAAAGTGCAACCTATCTGTTGTGATCGATGGAGAATAGCAGATGAGAAAAGAAATAACGACCTGCTTAATGTCCATTTGTGTTCATTTTAAATCAGTCTCCTTCCCAAGAGCAAAGGTTTTTATTTCTGTGAAGCTCAAACTGCCCTAAGTGCTTTCAGGAGTAATGTTTTGAAATGCTCTCTGTTTTTCAGTTTGGATCCAGGCAGTCCAAGCGCTCATGATCCTGTCAATCATCTTCAGCATCCTGTCTCTCTTCCTGTTCTTCTGCCAGCTCTTTACTCTCCAGAAGGGAGGACGCTTCTTCCTCACTGGAGCATTCCAGATCTTTGCTAGTGAGTATGGTGACGTCATGTGAATTTATCACTTTGGTCGTTTGCAGATGCTAACGAGATTGACATAACACTCATGCAGTGTTAATTGACCCAGGGTGTTGAAATGGAGGAAAGCTATAAAGCTGGCTCAGGTGATCCGAAATCAATTACCATTTATTAATAAAAGATTATCTATGGGACATCTACTGATCTCCTGCGTTCCTATGGAGATGTATTTGCTTTCATTCGACGACATGAAAGACCTTTGGCTTTGGTCTTGTTAGTCTAATGAGTCCTGTCAACTCTCATTAAACCACAGACAGCGCAGGAGAACCCTTTAATGCGCTCACTTCCTGCAGATAATTCGGTTACGATTTCTTAAGATTAAATCATGCGGCAGGCAGAGTTATACATAGCCAAAAGGAGTAAACGTTTCTCTTCATTTATGTAAAACAATACATGTAAGAGATCAGATATGGAGTTTTACGGTGACTTACTGTATTGTAACCGGAGCTAATGTAAAATGATAGCTCTCATTAGAAATGTTTAATTAAATTCTCGGGTCTCTGGGACGTGATGAAGATGGAGTATTAGTAGAGATCATTAACAGTGTCTGGATAATGAATAGTTCTGTGGGCGCCACGAATGCTTGATCGTTCAGTACGTACTGAGGGCTTTTAGAGTTCGTATCTGTGACTCGCATCAGAGAGGATGGACATTAATTGAAAGCTAAATGTCAAAGGAGAGCCGAGGGTGTAAACAGCACAAAGCCAGACAGTTACAGGTGCCCACTGAGTTGGCACCGGATACACAGCCGCTGCCACAAGATGAAATGTCAAGACTGGCGCTCTGGAGGTGGTCTGTGGTCCGCCTGACATAAGAGAAAGTGCCATGTCACACTTTCACCCTCTCTGGCATACCTTATAGTCAAGATTAGGCCAAAATGATACTTACAGTTATATTTATTTAGGTAACATCGATTCGTTTTTAGTTTCTAGACATTTCATTTTTCTTGTCTTTCTCTTCCCCCAGGTCTTTTCGTTATGAGCGGAGCTGTCATTTATACGGTAATGAACACTGAATGGGTCCATGAGAAAGATTCCTACGGCTTTTGCTACATCCTGGCCTGGGTAGCCTTCCCTCTGGTGTTCATAAGCGGCTTAATCTACGTCATCTTGAGAAAACGAGAGTGAGGTGGCACCACTCTCTAGTGGCCGCCACCTGGAAATACAGCTCCGAAGCCAAAGTATCGCACTGCATCCACAGAGAAGTGAAATCACGCAGTCTCTTTACCCTGGGGGTCAGTCAAAACCAACCCCGCTGCCACCCCGAAAAGACATATTCAATACTGTCATCATTTGAAGATGTGTATATAGTATCTTTGGTTTAAAACCTATTTATAACACTTTTTACATATATGTACATAGTATTTTATGTTTGCCCTGTTGACAAAGAACTTCTTTTAGCTAATTAAGTGCCTAGAGTGTGTGTCTGTCGCAGAAATGTGCATCATTAGCCATCATGTGTGTTTGTGTCAATTTTGTCTTTCCAAAAATACTTATAAAAAGGTTTTGGATGTATTTTAACCAAAGTGCACGTATTAAATTATAGGGACAACGAAAGGAAGTGTTTTCAATGAAGCTGCATTGAGAATTTAGAGATGAAGTAACTTAAACACCATAGTGAGATCGGCAGTTCTGAAAGCTTTTTTTTTTTTTTTTTAATTTTATTGTTTTTGTTTTTCAACAAAAAATGGTGCTATGTATTTACCATTCCTTTAACAAATAGCCATTTAGACTTTATTTAGAAGGACATAACATGACTGAAAGCCAAAATCAGAACGCCATTGAATATTTTGTGCTTGTGCCTATAACACAATGCTGTATATACAGTACTCACCGGAAAAAGATTCATTTTATAATAAATCTGGGTAACATGTGGTTATTAGTTTAGATTTGGGAGATCGCGATGGAGGAATTGTAGTAAAAACAGAGACTAGGAATTATTGATTTTAGTTGGATTTTTAGTTACTTTTAAGAGCAGTATTAGTAGCAGGATTTGAGAAAGGCAGTAATTCAGTAAATGTTGCTTATATAATGCATTCGGTCACTCGTTAGCTGTTATTATAATAGGGGCATTACATAATAAAAAATTGGAGGCGAATGCCCTGCATATTCAAATCAGACTAGCATATAAAAATATAAAGTAAATAAAGGTATTGTTTTTTTCAAAATGACAGTCTATATACACTATATATTTAAAAATATATTTAAAAGCATCCGAGTGGTAGTTTTGTTATGTAAAACTGTATTATCAACTGACCGCTGATAACATGATGGTGGACACATCATAACACCTGCATGCATGGAAAGAGTTTTCAATACTTGAAATATAACATGCTGCAATGTCTACCATTTGTGCGATGCTCCGTTTCGACTCACATAACTCGCAGTAATTCACAATGTACTGTAATAGCATGTGATTGTATTAAATAAGAAACATATTACTTACAATTAAAGGCCCTATTCTGAGGACCATGTATTAGATTGCTTCTCCTGCAACTCCAAAAACAATAAATGACGTTTTGTTATGATGAACTGATCACGTTGCCTGTTTTCTCACTAAATCCCCTTCTGCCTTTTTTTCTTCTGTTTCTTTTACTTTTATGCACAGCAGAATCATTTATTTGACCTGCAATGAAACAGTTTATGATACTTTTTTCTTTTTTTGTGTGTAAAGGGATTTCTGTATGTAGCGATTGATAATCCTCTTAAAGATATTAACATATAATCAATATGTGGTCTGTTCTGACATGGGACCAGCACTAGAAAAATGTTGCATGTGTTCATTTTCCAGTCGTTACTTGTCAACGTAATGCTAAAACCCTGAAATAACAATCGAACGTGTTGTGTTGATCTGATCTGGTTAAACAGTTGTGGACAGTGTAATATTTGTATTTAATTGACTGTCATGGTGCTCCTTCTGAAAACAGCTGTACTGTAAGTGGTGTCTGAAGGAGTGTGAGCTCTAATGAAGACTGTTCATTCACGAGAACCCAACTCTGTGCCTCTGACTCGCCTCTTTTATCAATGCTTGTGCTTGTGTGTTTATTAAAAGCTATTAAAAAGAAATACTGCTTGCCAGAAAATGGTCTCTTTTTTTTACTACCTGGAAAAAAAAAAAGTGCATGAATAAAAATGAATCAGTGGTTTCGTTTGTTGGATTGTGATCCAAATACCCTAATAAAATAACTTCTAAAGAGAAAAGTCATTCACATTCACACGTGTGCAAGGTTTGCAGTTTTAGATATCAAAATAAGCTTTTGTTTTTGTACAAAAAAAAAAAAAAACACTTTACATGCTAATTTAACATTGTAAATTCTTCTTCAGCAGCAGTAGAGGACCATTGATCTAAAAGTTTGTCAGAAAATAGTACCACTTAGTGGTGTATTTAAATAGTGCAAGTTGTGAAAATATGAGAAAGGCTGCCATCTAGCGTTTGTAATTACCATTGCAATAGATTTCATGTTGTATATTGATTTCTAAAGGCATTTTAGCGTTCGTTATTCGTTAAACGCTAGCACAAAATTATGATTTTTACATTTTCTAAAACATTTTAATTTCAGTATATGTATTTTTTTTTTATAAGTTGCCGCTTATTACTAGTTTTAGATGGTTCAGAGAACATTCCAGAATAATGTTTCTATAATGCTCGAAAAATTATTACAAAAATATATACATTTACTTCAAGTTTTGTCTTATGTTCACATAACCAAGAAAAAGCGTTATTAAAATGTAAACAACAACAACAACAACAACAAAAGATTCTTTTTAGAACATTTTGTTTGTTACCTGTGACTCTGGGACAGTGAAAGCAGAATAGTTATCTGACAGCTCACTAAAGTGTACAAAATACTAAACTTATCTCTAGACAAGTTATTAAATATTATTAAACGTGTCAAATGTTAGATAACTGTGTAAGATTTTTAAATGCAATTATTGTACAAAGCACCCTGCTGCCCTCTAGTGAGATTCTCGATAACTTGGTATGGTAACGTCTAATAAACTTTTCATGAAACAATTATTCCAACAAAAAGAGTTAAAGACTAGAAGAGTTTAAGGAAAAAAAACAAAAACAAAATAGATCAGGCAAAAAAGAGATGAGAAAGAAAATGTCACAGAGCATTTCACAAAGCGTCACAGTCCATTTAATCTAATTACACTGTTCATGAAATCATCAGCAGCGGAATCGTCTTCATTTAGCTGGACTTTGTTTGCTGGGTGAATTTTTCACATGCTCTGTAAAATCACTGGGCAAAATCTGAAAAGGCGAATTGCCTGCTCACATTTTATATTAGAATGATTCCGCAAGAGACAAATGTGTATTGAGATTTACATAAAAATAGACAAATATAGCTATAATTTCAATTTGCCATATTTATGTACTTACTATAAATATACATGATGTGAAATATGTTACATATAAATACAACAATTGCATTTTTTACAGCATATTTTGTGCAATATTTAATTACTTTCTTTCTACATAAATGCATGTAAAATATTTTATTTACTACATACTGCAGTGTTTGCGATGCAATTTTGCAATATTTATTTATTTACTCTAAATATAAATACATGTAAAATATTATATTATTTTTAAATACAATAGCTTTTTTCCAATGTATTTTTTGCTGTATTTATTTATTTATTATTTACAATAAATACAAATGAATGTCAGATATCTGATCAATTTATTTATAAATACAACACAGGACATTTTGTGCAAAATAATTTTAATGAACTTTTTTTTAGTTTATTTACATAGCATAAAAATGCAATTAATTATTTTTATTTTTTTATATCTGTACTGGATACTTTAACTGCATTTTATCATTTAAAAAGCCCTCCAAACACATTCTTCTTTATTGATCCATAAATTATAGATATAAATACTCTTAATGACTATTAAAAAGGAATCAGATGATGTTGGGCTCTCTTGGGAACGTCTCTGTAAGGCAGACCAATTAATATTACCCATGTGTCTTATCTTATAATGATGGTAATTAATGTATGTGACCAAAAAAACCCTGCAACTTAAGCCTGTCAGAATGATTTGCTGCACCCGTCTGGTTTCCAAAAGCCCTAATCTGGAGATGCTGTAACTTACAGAGAAAATAATAATAAAAAACATTAGGTAATAAAAGCAAAGATTCTGGCATAAACAAAAAAAAATTGCATGCAGATGTTCAAATAACTGCAATAGGTGGGAAATGAAATCGTCCCAAAAAGGTCTGACTGACTCAAAACCCTTTTTTAGGAGTTACTCCATGAACACAACAGGATAGTAAACACATCCCGCCAGTTTTAGACAGCGCAAGCTTTGTTTATGGCCCATACACACCACCTCGATCGTCAGTGTAATTGTTTACGTCCTCCGGGTCAAGAATGAGTCTACAAAATAATGACATTATCCATCGTGTCCCTCTCAGTCTCCTCTGCCCCCCCCATGTCTCAAACCTTTAATTCTACCCACCCAATGTCATTAACGCCTCCGCTATCCATTCTCCAGTCTTCAGGGAGATCATTTTCCTTCATTTCTGGAGCACAATGGGAAAGGACGCAAACAGAAGGTCCACCTTAATCTATCAGGCCTCCTTCAGTGGCTCTGAAGCTCTCTCTGACAGGCATAGCATCGCTGGACCATGGACCGCGGGACGAGAGACACAATTAAACCTCATGAAATGCAAATGGAGCCTTTTTAAGGCAAAGGAGGGGGATATTTTCTGCCTGAAACCACCATCTGCTGGCTATCACCTGCACAAAGCATCACTGGCTCTGGACATATTTTGTCATGTTAATAAAATAAAATTAATTGGTTATGAGTACACAACTGGCTAATATCAGGATGGTGAAAGTTCAGCGTGCACATGCACAAGGTCTAAAATGTACTTTTTGCCATATTTGAGAAAATGCACTGGCCATAACAAATTCCAGATTTTCATTTTATAGTGAGTGAGTGTGCAAACATATTTACGATATGTTGTAACATAAAACAAAAATTTTTTGTTTATTATTATAATTATAATATAGTTTATACAACTTTTAAAAAAAGTGTTCTCATCAAAACCGCATTGATTTGATCAAAAATACAAAAAGAAAAAAATTAAAATCAATTGAATTAAAGTTTTCTGAAATCCATCATTTGCTAAAAAAAAAAAAATTGATACAAGAAGGATGCATCAAACTGAAAGTGACAGTAAAGACATTTATAACATACATTTATAATACAGCAAAAAAAAGGTTATTTTTTGACATTATTATAATTTATTTAGAATTTAACTGTTCCCTTTCAGAAAGAAAGAAATGAACACTTCTATACAGCAAAGATGCATCAAACTGACGCTAAGTGAAAGTAAAGCCATTTATAACATCATAATTCAAAATATTTTATTTCAAATTTGACCAGGAACACAGTAAAAACATTAATATTTTGAAATATTATGATATATTTTATTATTATTTAACTGTTTAATTACATTTCAAAATTAAATGATTTTTTCTAACATACAGATTTGGTGCTTTAGAAACAATTTATTATTATCAATGTTGAATATTTATTAATTACTATTGCTATATGTATTAATGTATTATTATTATTATTATTATTATTATTATTATATTTAATAAGTCATTTATTCATGGAAACCATGATATACTAGCATCAGTTTAAAATAAGTTGGGTTGAAATAAGTTTTTTTTCTTATTCTTTTTAATTAATATTTTTCAAGGATAAAAAGTGACAGTAAAGACATTTATAACACATACTGTACATTTATATATTTGTTATTTCACATTTAAATTGAAATCAGCATCTCCATTTAAAAGAACTCTCTTCAGTTTTTAAAATGTAATATTTGTACCAAATTAGTTTTAAGTCACACCAGACGTTTTCTTCAGTAGTCAGCTTTGATCTCAATTGTCAAGTTACTTCATTTACTTGCCAAAAAGCCAATTTAAACTACATTTTAGACAAAAAATATAAAACCACTTATACATGTACATGCCAATGCATAAACAAATCTATATGCTTGCAAACAATCTGGACAAACACCCCTTGACCCCTCACACATGCACTAACATCTTTCATCAAAGGTGACCCTCGCATCATTGCCCCGGTCCCCCAGCGGCTTCATAAATCCTGTGATATGCGTGTGCTTGTTTAGAACCTGATCCCTCCTCACCCAGAGGTCATCCACGAGCTGTACCCCAGAAACACGTCTGGACACGGCCTTCCCCAGGGCACCCTTCCACCCGGCTCAGAATGGACCTGCTGTTTTATTCTCCTCCTCCGTCCGCTGGTGCAAACGTTCATTCTTCACAGTCACAAAAGGCCTTTGGCTCCAGAGGCCCCAGATTTGCCTCCGAGTGGCTCGATCGGAGGGCTTCAAGGTCAAGACCAGGCTGAAGGTCATCAAAGCCAGATCTGCCCTCTGCACTGGAGTCTGTCCATCATGGTGTCCAGATGAAGGAAGCACTCGCCGCTTATGGAGTTTCAGACTAAATCGAACCCATTCACTGCCATCTATCATACTCAATCATGCTAATGCATGAGAACAGGCGATCTGGTCATAATAAAGGCTTTGAAAGGAGAGAATTCAGGGGTGATGAGACGGACAATATATTTCCTCTGTTTAACACTCAAACTATGATGAATTAGGCAAAGTGGCAAGACGCTGTCTTAAAGGAACAGCTCACCCAAAAATGAAGCTTTTGTTATAATTTACTCACCCTTGTCTCTTTCAGAGCACAAAAGGATTCATTTAAAGCAGAATATCAAAGCTGCTCTTGTCCATATAAGGAAAGCGAATAGTGACTGTGTTTTCAAGCAAGATTTTTAAATTACACCTTAGAATTGATTATTTTCCTTACATAAAGCTATTAAATAAGCTATTAAATAGTGTTTTTTTTAAACAATTATGGTCCTTTTTTTTGGAGCCTACATTAATCTTGTTTTTGTAAACATAATAAAGTCCTAAAAAAATGGCTAAATAAAAAAAATATGTATATGTATATATATTAGGGCTGTCAAAAATAATGTGTTAACGCTGTTAATTATTTTTTGTCGTTATTAACGTCAATTTTTAAAATGCATTTCATGCGTGCGCAGTGTGACGTATTATTTGTCAGGAAAGTGGGGCAACAATTACCTCGGAGTAACTGCACATTGCATCAGTGACACATGGGAGCTGAAGTCTTTTACGCTGGCTGTATTAAAAACTGAGGAGCGTCATTTTGCGGAGGCTTGTAAAGAACAGTTCCTGTC
>JAUYWG010000046.1:15415299-15429480 GCA_034779775.1 Enteromius afrohamiltoni | reverse complement strand
AAAAATATATATATATATATATATATATAAATTTAATTATAAATAATAGATAAAAGAAAGGTAATGAATGAGTTAAAAACACTTTCCATTTCCTTTAATACAGGCCTACATTCATTTTTATTAAGTAAAACTGCCTGAGGATGACAGGTAGAGAATTTTAATGAAAAAAAATAATGCAAGCTATTTTGTTACTTACATATACTGTAAAACCATTATTTTATGATTTATTGCCACATACTCATATTCCAATAATTTAGCCCAGCATCCATCATAAGACTTTTTATCTAGTTTTCTGCATGTGAAGGATTGTGGGTCGTAGTCTCTGCCCTTATACAGTACATTGTTCTCTGAGGTGTGAATAATGCCAGCCTGAACACACACACACACACCGCTGGGCACTCAAACATACCTCCATTGCTGCTCTTGCATTTGAAGTAAGCAGCGCTGAGCTGGGAGAGATGGGAATCTCATGCTGCCATATTGAGCAAATCACACTGAGCCCTGCCACACCATTACAGCCAACCAGAGACCAAACATGAGGACTGCTAAATTAATAAAGTCACAAAAAGGAGAAAACGCTCAGATATCTCACAAGTTATGAATACATATAACTGCTATGCATACAACAGAATATAAATAGAACTATTCAAATATTAAACATATACCAGTTAGAAACCTGGCTTCTATTGAAATTGCAGCAAACAGTCAAAAACTAAACAAATTAAATACACTACCAAATGTTATTATTTTTTAAAGGAATTACTGTTAGGCCTGGATTATGGTTAAAAAAATAATAATAATACTGCACTGAAAATAATAATAATAACATTATTTAAACGAAAATGTTTTCTTGGACATAATTCTACAAAACTGATGAGAAACAATTACTTAATATGTAACACTACATAAAATTATTGGGAATAAAACTATGTAATGTAAATAATAATAATAATAATAATAATAATAATAACAAAAATAAAAATAATGCATGCAATTTTGACTTGATAGTAGTAAAAATAATAATAAATACATGAACATCAGATAATACTCAAACTAAAATGTTGAGAACATACACTGGTCATCTCAGCAAACTTCATCTGAACTGCATTGTTCTGTATTGCAATTTATTATGAACAATCATTACAATTAATTAGAAATGACTTCCATGTCTACAGGCCCCCTAAAAGATATCTCTCTGATTTATTCATGGCATTAAATGCCCATATGCGCAAATAATTATGATCATTTTCATTTGAAAAACAGAACTATGGACCTAGATAAGAAAAATGTCAGGTTCAGACTCAATGGGAAGATGATGTGGGTGAGAGAGCGAGGGAAAGAAAAGAAAGGGAGAGAAAAAAGAAACTAAAGAGGTGAAAGGTCAGGGTTAATGTAAGCATGATTAGTAAACCTAATTATCAGACCTCAGTTTGAGCTCTTGGATGGCCCTGAAAAAGCCAATCACCATTAATCTACAAGCCGCAGAGAACAATCACAGCTGAGATTAATGCAGTAATCGGACCATGATACCTCCTATTCATCATATCCATCACAGCCACGCTCATACTGCCGGCACTCAACACTCACAACACTAATGCCAACAAACATTTCAAATGCATCGAAATATTAATAAAAAAAAAAACTCTCACACACAACACTAATATAATTTCAAATTATTATTACTACTAATAGAATTCAAATTAACAACAATAATTATTGTTAACATTACATTCAAAATTATTATATATATATATATATATATATATATATATGTTTATATATTGCTTTTCTCTATATATATATATATATATATATATATATATATATATATATTCTTTTTTTAGCATCAATAATATAATACAAAATATTATTATGGCTGTTGTTTGCTTTTTTAAATAAATCAAAAATAATATAAAATAATGCTCCTCAGTACGAATCACACACTTTTTGTATTATGCAGCATAATAAAATCTAAATGCATATTATCATTATTATTAATTTGTTTATTTTTACACAATTTTCCAACAATTTAGCTCTATGGCATCTATCTTAAAAAACGTTCACACACACACACTTTTCATTACTATGTCTGGATAATGTTCACACTATCAGTATTCTCACACTTCAGGGCGGTACTTGGTGAATTCTGGGTGTCCTTTCTCTGCTCTCTGACCCCAGCTCAGTTTTTTTCTCTAACAATCAAAGCCCATATGGTAAACATATTTTGCTGCTTCATTGGGTTTTACTGCACTTGCTACAAGAATGAAGGAGGTTGTGTCAGGTTCATGAGGGTAAACGATACAGTCAGCCATTAAATAGCTTTTATTTCTGTTAGTGCTGGCGGAACGGCTCTCAGGGACCATTCAAACCCAGTCGTCAAATTATAGAGCAACAACATGACCACAGACTACTTCTCATGCGGGCCGGCCTGAGAGGACTTTTAGGTCTAAAGTGTCCCTTTTGAAAATGTTCGATAAAATGTTGCTGCAGGCATAAACAACATTCAGCGGATGTGTGCAAACAGCGTTAAATTAATATTTTGAGTACAGGTTAAACTCAATCAATAATATTTGTAGCATAACAAAGGTTACTACAAAAAAGTTCATTTCCACTAATTTTCTATTATTTTATTAAGGAGCGAAGAATTTACAGCAGAAGTGAATGGGGCCACTTACTGTTTCAATAGTACAGATATAGATTTTATAAAATTTGTTGATAATTCAATGCCATAAACCCTAAAATGCTATTAAGGATTATAAATGTCAAAAATACTGAAAATATTGCATAAAATTGTAAAGTTAGAATGTATTAAAATACAAATACAAAAGTAAAAAAAAAACAAAAAAAAACATTAATAGCAATTTATTATTTAATATATACAAAATATATATATTTTAAATAATAATAATAATACAATTAAAAAATAGTATTGGGCTGAACCTCAGTCTTTGATATACAACATGTATATTTTAAAATAAAAATCTCAAATAAATCACTTTGCAGAAAGATTTAAATTATTTTATAACATTGTAAGTGTCACCGTTTATTTTTCTTTTTGTTAACCCTTCCGAATTTAACCTCAAAAAAAAATAAAAAATAAAAAATAAAAAAAATGATAGAAATGAGTTGACATTATTTTCATGGTGATCGAAAATTCGATTGACCTTAACGTATGTTAATCCTGAAATTTTCCATTAAGGTTACGGTTCGATTCCCATAAAACACTTTCACTGAAAAAAATCTTCCTGAATGTTTTCTAAGCCGCTTTGGATACAAGTGGCTGTCGATTGGATAAATCAAATGAAACTGCTTATTACATTCATGACTGTTTCCAATTACATTTTGATAATATTGATTATTCTACTATCACAACAACCTTTTCCTTTTTAAGTGGGTTAGACATCAAATAACCATTATGTGTCTGGTAAACAACATTAGAGCTTAATTATATTACTCTGAGAGCAGTTGATGTTTTGAGTGCCGGAATATTGGCAACTTGCTCCCCTGCTGTGTTCTTTTTGTGTATAATTTCCAGCTTTGGTCAGTGTATATGCCTCAATGGTCAGGAAAGGAACTTGCGATTCAATGCTTCGACAATGTCATGCGATACATAGTTCAGGCAGTTATATAGAGTTTTGGGTTGGACCTTTCTGTTTCATTTCATAACAGTGGGCTATAATTCACATGGACAGAGCCCTGCACCCGAGCACTGGCCTGCATCTGGACAGCATCTGGGGTCGGAGCGGTCAACCCCACAAGTGCTGAACCATCTGTGCTGGTTCCCGCTCGCCCTCTAAACTTAAAGTACAGGTCACGTAAAATGCAGGGACGAGTAGATGTAATGCAAAATGCATAAATAAAACTATTGTAGTTAAAACTAGTTTTAAATGGTATGAATATGTCTTTGCTATGATACAGATGCTTTGGCAATACAACTGTTGAAGCTTGTTTTGCTTCAGGACCCAGATCAAGAAAAAACTGTTCAAAACATATGTTGGTGGAAGGACTTCTTCAATGAAGGAAGGGTTACTTTTTGGATTATGTACTCGTACTTTTGCCAGAAGCGAGGATTTAAAGGTAATATCATGAATATCGTGGGTGAACTATTTTTTTAAGCGGTGACCAAAAACTGAACTTAAAGTGTAAAAACAAAACAAAAAGCAAAACAGACAACAGAAAAACAAACAAGACTAAAAACCAAAAAACACGAATGCTGCTCTTTTTACCTTTATGTTGTTGTTGTTATTAAAACAAAACAAAAAAAAGCTCTTTTGAACTTTCTATTCATCAAGAAAGGGGGAAAACTATCATAGCAATTTGTTGTCTTTTTGTGATGTTTGCGAGATGTTTGTGATGTTTACTTAAAATGTAGGTGTTTGGGAGGATTCTGAAGCAGTTACCCCACAGCCTTTGATAGTGTGACGACCAATGACACTTGAAAGAGAAAAGAACCGACTGAATTTAAAGGACAGAGAAAGCCAGGTGCCCCAGTGAGGCAAGGACACTTAAAAGAGTTGCAGAGCTGGGCCCTGGGGTCCAAAATCTGTGCACAGGATGATGCAGTTCACTACAGGAAGTAAACAACCACACAACACCAGAGGGAAATATTTACTGTAACTCCGTAGTGGGGGATGAAAGAGAGGGTACGAGAGGCGTTAATCAAAAAACATGGATGTTTGAGCAAGTACCCATGATAGGAGGCGGATTTAAGGAGTTGGGAAGATATAATTGATAACAGATAGGCCCAGGGGCGGGCTCAGGTGCAGATAGCACACTTAAAATGCTATTTGTAGAATGGCATGCACAACATTTTACAGATGGAATTTTACAGGATTTTTAATTATTCTAATTGAAATGTAATGACCAAATGACACATTACAACTTATAATAAAATAATCTATAAGTCAACAGGGGGGTAAAAGCCAAGAAATTGGTCCAAATGCTTTTCATTTTCATATTTAATGCTTTATGATGCAAGATGAATGTGTTGCTATGCATAAATACCAATAAATATAAATGAAATTAATCTCATACAGAATTCATTTGTAATATAAATTTAATGACCAGATGACACACTACAACTAATCATAAAATTAGCTAATCAGCAAGGGGGTTTGGGGGGGTAAAAGGCAGTAATGGGTGCAAATGCTTTTTATTTACATACCCTGTGCAGTGTGATATAAGGTAAATGCGTTATGCTATTTATAAACAATTATTTCCACAGACAAATAAGCAAGAGTCAAATTATTATTGTACAAAAAGGAATTGTAATGTATATTTAATGACTAAACAGCACACTAAAACCTATAGTAAGATTCTGAAATTTAGCAGGGGGTAGATGCTTTTCATTTTCATAATTATTATATGCACCAAAGTAAAGGTTCTGGGTTTTTTGCCTTTTAAGAACAGCTATTTAGTGCATTACACACACACGCACATATATATATATTTTTATGGAGTAATGCAATATTGTTATTCTTTACATTAAAAGTAAATTTACCCAACACTGATATTATACATAGCCACCCAAAATTAAAATAAAATAAATAAATGTATAAATAAATTGCATATATTTATATTAATACTTTACATACTTTAAGTATTAACTAAATACTTTAGTTCACAAATTACATTTTGAATACATTATTTTATACATAATTCAATAGACTAGATAGACAGATAGAGAGTACACAAGCAAACACTGAACTGAATTATATGAATCATTACAGCAAATGAAAACACACACACACACACACTTAGCAAGCACAGTTAGAGGCTCATCATTGTGGTTCTCCATCAGAGACCAGCAGCTGTCTGCAGCAACAGAGAAACATTGATGAACCGGAGGAGGAGGAGGAATTGGAATTGACGAAGAACACTATCGCTCTTCTGAATGCCGATGGAGACAGCAGGTAGTGAGAGCGTCTGGCATGCAGAATGAATATCTCAAGAAATGTGTCCTGGGGTCTAAATCACACCACAGGCTCTAAAGGCCTTCAGACGAGTCACTCTGTGCTGATGACTGATAATATTAGGGTCGTGAACTGTAGAGAAATAAGTGGGACTGTAAACTCAAGGACAGCAGGAAGACCTCACACTGTTAAAAGCAGGTTTGATTGAGCACCTAGAGCTGTACAGAGGGTTCGTTCCCTTTCTGGATTAATCCAGAATCACAGGAAGAGTCATCTGGTTAATGTGTAACCTATACTATTGACTGTATACATATGAACTCACTGTCAATCTGGCAACATCTCATTGACTTTAAACAGACGATGTAAGAGGATTGATCTATTGACAAGCCATCCGTTTCACGTTTAGTGACCTTTATTTAGCATCAGGAGCTCATTGCAATTCACTTACATTGAAGTGGATGGATTTCAGATTCTGTGCTTGGTCTGTTAATCTAGTAAAATGTATACATTAAAATAATATACACCAGAATTGAATGCAAATATGCCAATCAATCTACGCATCTATCTATTTTAAATGTAGCTAAAATAAAATGTTTAAACTCCTTTAAGGAAATTGTGTTTTTTCATTACATGTTCAACTTTTCATTTAAAGTAAAAATAATGAATAAGGAAAAAAGAAGAGGGAAAGAAGAGTAAATAAGGACAAATAATACGACGAAAAGAGGGAAAGAAGAGGGGAGAAAAGAATAAAAGCTCACAGCACACACACAACACAATCCATCAGATAACGACAAGGACTCTCCTCAGCCTGAGGCCATGAGACCCAGGTGACATCCTTACACACACTTTCCCTCACACTCCTTCTCTCTGAGTTGATTGTGCTCTGGGACGCTGGCGAGCCCTTATCGACTATTTAAGAGTGCCAGGGGGTCTGATGAACTGGCATTTCCCCCCTCTTTATATGCTAATTATATGTTCTGTTTATGAAGTTGTCCTCTGCTTGATTCGTAACAGCTTGCTGTAGCCGTGGGGGAATCTTTGTTCGCTTCGTGTTTGTCTGTGGGGTCTTCCTGATGTGATGAAGATGGTCTCCAGAAGGCAGGTGTACTGTGGGTCATTTGAGCAGCTCTGGGCTGGACCTCAGCTCTGGCTACCAGCTGTTCTTCCCTCAACTGAGGTGTCATGACCCTTTGATAATGACTATAAAGTAATGAGCTCTCCCCTGTAATTACAGCGACTTTCACCGCGTGACCTGTCTGGGGACAGCGTGCAACCTCCAGAAGCTTTTTCTGGCACACGTTTGACCTTTTGCTTGTGGCAAGAATGCATAATAATTATAATTATAATAATAAATATTGATAGAATAATAAAAAAAAAATGTTGTGCATTAAAAATAAAATATAGTTTTTTGTGTAAATAACATTTCATTAGGTTAGGCTAAAGAGAGAGAGAAAAAAAACAAGACATATATATATATATATGGTGACACTTTATTTTAGAATGCTTACTAGCGTATTAAAACGCATACTGCTACAATTTAAGTAGCATTTAAGTGCATATTAATGCCTTATTCTGCATCCAGAAGTGATACCAAAAATAAATAAAACAATGACAATATGCTGGCACTTTATTATAAACATATTTTTCATTAAATAATTATAAATACATTTTAAAAAAGTTTTAATATACCATTACTGTAATAATTGTAATCATTTTTAGCACATTCACATCAGATCTCAAAACAGCCACTTGTATATTATTGAAAAATGTTTAGATTCAAATTTCTAAAAGGATCTCACGTTAAATAGAACTTCACTTAAGAGCGAAGACATTCAAATGTTAATGAAAGACTCTTGAAAAGAGAAAGGAATCCTTTTCTTCGAGTGTTCTTATGTACTGTAATCTTAGACGGCCTCTTGAGATTGAGCTAACCTTCCATTGTACAACATTCAACAATGAGCCCAAATCTCTTTTTAAGGCCCAGTCGTGTTACTTATTAACTGAGTAATGACTTGCCGTAAAAACGCATTGTCTCAAATACTATGAAAAGACTCGGAGGCAGAGGAGAGGAAGGAGGAGGCTGATTAATTTCAATAGAGCCCTTCCGAAAGAGAGAATTACCTTCATGGTGAAGAGGAGGGCTTCCCATTGGCCTGCTTATGCACTGCAAACCCCAGCCCTTCATTACAGCTGGCAACAGTGAGAAAAGAGAACAATCAGCCTGATACCCAATTCTGGAGGAAGAAAGGCCTTATTTTTCCACCCTAAACCTAGTGTGAAGTAACAGGGCTTTCAATGCCCTGGTTATTGCAGGGTGAGAGCTACATGGACACAATGAGATTTACTATCGTCAGTCACACAAGCCGTCAGAACCCTTTGCGTGCCCAATTACAAGAAAATAGAAGATAATGGGGGATTGATTGGTGCTAATGGATTTATTCTTCGGCTAATGTGCCTCAATAACTGTTTTTTATAACCTCTTTCCATTCAAGTCTGGTTTGCACCTCTCTTCGTGAAACACAACGGATGAGTTCTTTTGTATGTCATAAATCAAACATCATTGAGCTCATTGACTCTCTCCAAATCACTGTCCTTTGTGGTTGGGGCGCAATTCACTTTTGTTTCACTGGGATGTTGCATTAATACTTTCATAATGGATCTAGAACCGCAACTTCCCCCTTGCTGCTCTCTGACCTACTAGAAGCAAAGCTAAATTAGACCTCACTGAAAGGTAGCAGATGTCTGCAGCGGTGGAAGCACCTATGAACTATTCGCACAATGTGTGTGTTGGATGCTAACGGTCATTACCGCTAGCCACAGGAAACATCAGCAGTCTGGATCACATAGGATAAGCATCCACATTTTTGCTTGGAACAGCATCAGTATTAACAATGGCATGCAATGACACGTTTATTAAAACGCTGGAAACTTGGCACGATGAGAAACAAGAACAATAAGTGTATCTCAGAGAACTGAAAGTCATGAAAATGAGCCGCCTGCACTAGCAAGTGCTTTGAAGGACAAAGGGAAAGTATTTGTTTCTCTAATAACTTTAAATGTAACATTAAATTAATTCCATGGACTGCATCTGTGGATCCAGGTTCCAGTTTTATTTAAAGGGATCATATGATGAGATTTAAAGTTTTCTTTCTCTTTGGAGTGTTACAAGCTGTTGATAAGATCCCTAAAGCCAAAGAGATATTCTTTATAAAGTTATGACTTGTCCACACCCCCTTAAAACAGCTTATTTAAATATGCCCCCACTTCTCTACATCACGGTGTGGGTTTATTTTCATAAAACCGCCCCAATGTTTACACAAAGAAAGTAGGTGGAACTATTATTCTCGCTGTAGTCTTGTTGTAGGCGCCATGTTCTGGAGACACTTTGTTTTGCTGTGCAAGTGAAACTACTTTCTTTCTGCTTCCAAAAGAGGACACATCTAGAAATCAGTGGTTAAATTCCAAATTTTTTTTAAATTCTTGAATCTGCAGAGCGGCCTATGCTGGCTGTGCACAGAGGCTATAAAGTGGGGCAATTCTAATTCTGCAAGGACATTCTGGTACTTCTGACATTTACATTTTCTCCTTAAAAGAACCTGCTAATTACTATTCAAACATAAGTTTTGAGCAGTGTAGTGTAGTGCTTGTTGTTTGTCAATTCTCAGATCACGAATTCATAAATGGTCATGTTTATATGGCGCGATGAAACAATGCAAAAAAGATAGTACTAAATCTTTATAATCAGTAATTATGTACTTACTGGGTGCAACAAACGCCTTATTTTTAATGGCTTTTATTGTTTTTGCGTCACGTTATAGTAAGGGGCGTAACATTTTCGTCACACTCTATATATACTCTATATAAAGTCACAATTACAAGAAACAATGTGGGAATTATTAGCAATAAAGTTTCATTGCAAGCAACTTAATCCTTTTTTGAAGAGGTGAATCAGGTCCCACACACACATATATCCATCCCCTCCTCCTTGCATCCTGAATGTTACTTTGAAACAATCATCAATAGACCTGGTGAAGATTTACACTCCAGCGCACTTGAAAACCCTGGGCCGCCTCTGTGTTGCCTTACCCAGAGAGCTTAACCTGCAGACAATGACAACAATAACCAGCAGACTTCCACCTATACCGTCGTCACAGAGGAAGGGATGGCCCTGCATTCACGCCGCTGTGAACTCTGCTTCTTATTCGAGAGCTCAAAGAGTGACTGGGCTCTCACCGCACCCCCAAAAACTCTCAGCACCTTCCCCCTCTAACGCCCATCAAGAGCTTTGCTTCCATTGTCCTATTGTCTCCCAAGTGATGGATTCAATAGGTCCATACTAGAGGAGAAAAGAGGCAGGGAAAGAAACTTTAGAAGAACGTTAGGCTTGATTGGCAAGTTAACTCTTCCACCTGTCAAAAGAGTATGGATAAACAGCAAGACTAGCTTTAAATGGCACAGTCCTGGAAGAGAGTAAGCAAGCTGAACCACAGATTCTTTAAAGAAAAGTAAAAATGGTTTAAAGGCTTTAAAATAAAGGATCCAAAAGGTGGGGTTTGAAGTGATTCCAATGAAGCAGTATTACTAGTTTATCAAACTTTTAAGAAACTTTCACTGTACAGTTCTTCAAATACAATTTATCCTCAAACTGTAAGACATTTTAAAGTGCCCCTAATATGGGTTATGAAAGGTTCATATTTTGGTTTTGGGAGTCCCCAACAACAGGTTGACATGCATGCATGGTGAAAAACCTCCCAAACTATTAGTTTAACGGCCCATTTTTCCAAACCACTTCTTTACGTGACGCTAATCTATGGTGGATTGGTCGATTTTATTCAAAGCAGTGTTTGTGAGCTTTTAACACTCCAAAAGTGGCACCTAATGGCAAAAAATTAATATGCATTTTTATTCGTCAGATGTGAAAATCAACTTTTTACAACAGTGCCACAGAAGATAAATTTTTGGTTCCTCGAAGAACTATTCAGTGAACAGATCTTAAAAATCGTTTTTTAGTGGGAAAACGTTTTTAAACGTTTTTTAAATAAAGAACCTTTTTGGGAAGATTCTGTGGATGTTAAAATAACCTTAAGAGTGAAGGTTCATCAACACCAAAGTTTCCAACATTGCCACAGAACTACAGAAACTAATTTTAAGAGTGAGGCCTAGAGAGCAGTCACAGCAGCCAACATGAAGAGTCTAATGTAATTTAATAATAACATTAATTACAGTGATCATAATCATAATACTCTACTCTGCTGCATTCATCCCCACTCTGGACAAGCAGCATCAATTAGGGCACTTGCTTCAGCACTAGCTAATTGGTGAATACAGAAGTTAATATTTACCCTGGATAATGAATCCCAGTAGCAGTGGCGAGGTGGAGCGTGCGGTCTGTGATTCTGTGGCTCCGAGTGCATTTGTCCTCCATTAGATGCTGTTGAAACATTAGGCCTCATTAGAGCTCAGAGACAAGTGTACTGAAGATGCGGCCAGAATAATAAGATATTAGCATTGCACTCTCTGGCTGCAAATTTGGTTTGGAGAAATGCCAGAAGCCACATTACTTTCCAATGCAATCTAGCTGATGAACACCCTACCTCACCCCATGGTGCAGCGAGAATTATAGTGACGCCATTTAAAGCAAGTCAGTACACTTGGCGACCATCTGAAGGCCGCATCTACTGAGCATTCAAAATGATATTCCAGGTGATCGGCTCTTTAAAACAAAAATTTATATAGCTGTTATTACAAGTTCTCCAAGTCCATCTTCTCCAATTTATATTGTTTTGAAGAATAGGTTACACTTTTATTTTACAGTACGTGTACTTGAAGAAAACCAAGAAAGTACTGGTAGAGTATGCTGTAGTTATTCAGCTGGTTTGCCAGTAACTTACTGTGGATTTATATTTATCATATTTATTGGCAACGGTTTGTTAAAATATAAATGAACAATAAACAAAAACAAGTCTTTTATCTTTACAGAATAAAACTTTTAAAAACAGTCTCATAAAAAGCATTCGGGGAAACAGAAATCCTCATCAACCTTTTTCTGTTTTCTTTTGATATCGGTTCCCAGAAATGCTGGGAATTTTATTTCATTTGTCCTGTATAGATAAACATTTGTTAATGTTTAATGTTAATTTATTTCTGAACAAACTGGCACTAGTACATAAATTGAAATTTACAGTAAGTTACTGGCAAGCAGCTGAGAATAAAACTGCAATTTCTACTGAAATATTTTACTGTGATATGTTCACGGTTAGTACCTGTAACGATCAGCTGGATGTTCCAGCCCAGCCCTGGATGGCACTCCAGCTCTCCATGAACTGTGTGTGTGTTTGTGTCCGTTTTCATTCATGGACTCCTTTTAATGAACTCTTGTCACCGCCCATCTCATATATTGCCACGGTTTCCCATTCATGTCTCCGCCCCCTCGTATGTTGCCATAGCCATTCATTGCTAGTTTCCACCAACTGACCTAGTTTTAAGTGTATAAAGTCCCTGTATGTTTGAGTGTTTGTCACGGTTCATAGTACTGTCTTGCTATTGTGTTTTTCATTCATGTTTTCGTTGTTGCTCTGGATTTTCTGTTGCCGACCTCGCCTGCCTTTGATCATTGTCTTTGTTACGCCCTCTTGGCAACTGTTCGCTACTGATCGACCCACGCATGAACTTTGACTACTCTTATGCCTAGCCTACTCTGTTCCTGTTTGCTGATTATTGACCCACTCAATAATCCCTCGTCTCTCAGCCTTATGACAGTACCTAGTTATAATCCAGTTATTGTTGTTGCTATAATAACTACATAGTAAGTATTTGACCAGGACTGTAACATAAAGTGTTCCTGAACAATGAACTACATACCAAATAATACCTCTTTCTGTTGCACAACGCAGGGGCGTCGTAGTTGGGTGAAAAGTGGAACTAAATTACCAGGGCCCTTGAGGAGTGAAATTTAATTTTCCTTTAAACATAATTTTGAGATCACAATAAATGTTCTTAAGTAATGCAAATGCTAATATTTTGGGTAAATGCATCAGTTGATTGATGTATTAAATGGTGTCGTAGGTAGTTGTGAACCTCGAGCTTACGGGGGCCCATGGCCACTGCTTGTGCATAGGGCCCAGAGTTTGGTGCTACGCCCCTGGCACAACGACATCCCAAAGGATGTCCGATACAAGATATCTCCTTCAAATTAATTGCAGTGTATTTAATTAGGTCAATATTGAATTTATGATTTTAACTACACAGAATTAAGCTCCATATTAATGAGAATCTTGGATTACATCAATTTAATGAGCCAGCTATTCAAAGCTATAATTAGGGCATAATATTTCACAAATAGAAAAATAATCTGGCTTTACAAAGATTGAGAACAAAAACTGACAATTGCACTTAAGCTAATGGCTTTTTCATTAAGAAAAAAAAAAAGTACTTACACACATACTTACATATATATATATATGTTTTTTCCCCAAAAAAATTCTAATACTTTATGTACAAATTTACCACTGTTTTTATTTACTTATTGTTTACTTACTGCTTCCTCTCAAAAAACAGTAAGGAGGAAAAATATACCTACTGTACACCAGCAGGCAAAGTGTGTGTGTGTGTGTGTGTGTATGTCCATATGCTCCAAACATGTCTGGATGAATTATAATGACTCTCTAAGAGTTTTCTTAATCATTTCTCCTTCGCAAGGGAAATAGCATGAAATATGATAATTGCAACAAGATAATTTGCATATTTTGTTCCAATTACAAAGACAGGCTTTTAAACCTTGCCAAGACAGATCATAACCCCTTGTCATGTTTGAATAAAGTGTGGTATGGTTCATGATTTTAATTTGAAAGCATTTTGTAGCATTTGACATAATCAAATAGATCTCTGATTAGTTTCAGCACCCTAGCGTGAGTGAAATTAGCTCGCTGCATCATTTTCGCTACATACTGGTTCAGTAAAAGCCTGCATTTAAATAATACCAACCTCACCTGAAGAGTGTTTGCAGTGTTTCAACTGAAAACGGTTATCTGTCTTTTAATGCTGATGACATTTTGCTTCAACTATAGACTCATATTGAAAAAAAAAAAGATTAATCAACCACACCAGGGATTTCTTCTCAAAAGAGACAGAATGAGAGAGATCAAGAGAGGCTCGACCATCAGGGAGACTCTTTCTCTAGCTGAGACAAATGACTGATGTTTACTTTCAACTACAGTACCATACAAGTTCTCTGGCCTTTTGAAAGACTTGCATTTCACATTTGAAATAT